>BJCN01309545.1:2054-14715 GCA_018326445.1 Flaveria brownii
TTGTCATTTCGTGCTCTCTTTTTGTCATTTCGTGCTCTCTTTTTGTCATTGCTCTCTTTTCTTTGTGTTTCATATCATATTTGTCCCCACTCTACTTTTAAAAGTTCGATTAAAAATAAGAGAAAACTAGTTTATTACCCGCTGCTCAGTGTGGTCTCAACGTATGCGGCGTGATAAAGCATGGACTAATTGACCCTGCTCTTTTCCGAACTAAATTTACGTCGAAATGTAGAGTCACTCGAATCTAAACATATTAGTTTGACTCGACTCTTTCCCGCACAAATGTATGTCGAAACGTAGATCAACTCAAAACGTATATTAAAAAACAGTGCAGTGATGACGTATGCCGCGTGATAAAGTATGGATTACAGTTGTCCTAACTCGTTTACAAACTAAATTTATGTCGAGACGTAGGGTAACTCGGATTTATACCGTTAAATGAAAACGTATTATATTTGAGCCGACTTAGTTCTGAATTAAATTTACGTCAAAATGTAGACGGACGTCAAAACGTAGACCATCTTAAAATGTATATAATATAAACACAAAACCATTTTATATGACCCGACTTATTTCCGAACTATATTTACACACGTAGACGGTCTTAAATTTATACTGACGTGTACATAAAAATATGAACATAAGAATTTCATTTTTCTTAGTAAATTTTATATAAGGGTAACTCTAAACTTTAAAAACTTAAGAAGGTAAATCCATACACAAGTATACGAATTCATGTCTTTCAAATCAGGGGTGAGCAAGAAAAACGAACAGTGATCAACTGACAAAACTAAACTGAACTACAACAAATTTGGTGGGTTGATTTCAGTTATGGCGGATGTCATTACCGAAATTGAACCAAAAGTTCCATACAACGTTTGCTTGTACATCTACTTGTGTCTTTGTGGAATGTGTGATCAAGTGAGTATTAGAGGAGAGGGAGTGGGTGAATGATGGGGACAGGAGAGGTGAGTTGACCCCTGCTCATGCGCATGAGGCTAGTGAACACCACCCCACCCACATTGCGGCGGTGGCACAGTAGGCTCCCTCAAGAGTCGGGTTATGGACCCGATAGTAAAAAAAAACTAGCCTTAAGCGCGAAAAGTAGCCGTTCAATAACTACTATTATTTTTTTTAGTTAGTTTAATTACCCTTTTCTTACAAATAGATAACCAATCTATATAATTTTTTAAACCCACTTTTTGTATAACAAAAAATTTTATTTGTATGAGTCGTCAATGACATAGGAAGTGAATTTTAGGATGGGCTAGACGATAGTAGAGGTAAAAGATTTTTTTCGCTAGTACAAAAATATATGTCTATAATACGTCAATTATCATATGGGATAGTGCCCAACGCGTATGAAGAGTATTGACTGGTTCCCTAGAATTATAGGCAACATTGATGCACATATTGAGCTTGGGGGAATTGCCCAAAATTATAGAGAAATCAATAAACGCGAGGCGATCACGAGCACCCCTGATTATGCACAAAGTGGTAGCCACACAAGACGGTTGGTTTTGGGATTCGTTTTTTGGCGTTGTGGGTACCAACAATGACATCAACATGCTTAATACATCATCATTGTTTAACAATGTATTAAATGGAATGGTACCCGATTCTTCATTTCAAGTTAACAGACAGACCATACAAGCATGGGTATTATCTTGTTGACGGTCTATATCCAAATATGAATACTATTGTCAAGTCGTTCACCTTTCCGGACACCGATGATAAGATGAAAATTTTGAGTAGGAATTTTAACAAGAAATTTATAGCCAAGAAATCTAAATGGGGCTCCACGTGAGGGTTGGCTTGTATGAATCCATGGTTTTCCTTTAGTTGTTGATTAATTCATACTAGTTAGTGGGTACCAATGTGGAGCTAGCCCACTTGATAGAGGTTTTACCTTTTAGAGAGGAGGTCCTGGATTCAAACTCATGCATGGTATAACTTGGTGTAATTTAGAAGTAGTACTATTATAGATTTGTCGTTAAAAAAAAAACTAGTTAGTGGGTGAGTCTTAAGAGTGGGTGTAAGTTAAAGCTCAAATCAACCATAACACTTAATTGGCTCGGTTTTTTCCTTACGATTACAATTCGAAGAGGGCTAGAGAATGTGGAAAATAATGGTTAACAATGTTAAAACGGTAATTAAATTTTATCAGTATTAAACAACTTTTTATTTCCTATCTTTGTTTTACAAACTAACTTTAGATACGCGATTCGAGAAAATAAAAAATTAATAAACTAAATGGAATAATAACAAATTAAGAGAAAGTGTAGGCTTGAACCATATCTCAAGTCTTATTTTCCCGCCATGTGTGAAAATTAGCTCCTAATTTGTACTATTAATCCCTCCACAACGACTGTTAATCTATCAACATTCCACACCATTTGTTCTATATATCAAGAATTCAATATTGAGAGTAAAAAAGAAAATATGAGCAAGATGATTCAAACAGCAATAAGGCTGATGGCTATGGGGATTTTCATGGGTTACATGATGATATGGGTCATGATGCCTACAAATACATTTTGGCTACATTGGTTACCGCGCATTCATTCTGTCGCTGATTCGACATTTTTCGGCCAACAAGGTTTGCGTCATTCATTGTGCCAAACACGCGCGGCATGGAACTTGCTAGTGTTGTTTTGTTTTCAAACTAGCAAAACTGAACCGAAACCCGAATGATGGGAACTGGTTACTTATGGTCCAGTTATTGGGAAAATGTCAAGTTTGGTCCCTTGACATGTATCTTTTAAGTTAAGCATTAGATCTAATCTATTGTTATATCATCTTACATGTGCAGGAGGGAATATTTTAGTTTACACAGCCCCAGTCCTCTTGATTGCAGCTTTGGCATGTATATACCTTCACCTGGAAAACAAGCAATCCCGCGATTCAAACAATCAAAGGTGAACACATGCTGACACTACATCTCGGCGGTATAGTTAAACCATGAATAAGACAAATTGAACTGTGATCAACAAACCAGTTGAGAAACCAATGGATTGTTGTTGGTTTTTCTTGCAACAGTTTTGTGCTTCAAAAGTCTTTTTTAATTAAACATGCGTTACAACCTCTCAAATCAAATCAGCTGATAAGCTTATTTTATCAAAGTAATAATGATGTTTTTTAATCATAATTGACACATTAATTACTTCAAGAAAGCTAAGAAACTGAAAATAATTTCAGTGCAAGTCCAGTGCAGCCCCCTTTCAAGTTTCAACCCACACTGTAAAAACCCTTTCAACCCAAATGCAGTATGACCCGTTATTCAACCCGCCCATCTCTTCACCTCTAATATAACCAAATAACTAATTTCTATAACCATGAGTTTTCAATTATTTTTGTTAGTTCAAGTATCTCCAAGTATAATTTGATGGGCTTATGGGGACGACCTGTGATTGTAAGAGGCCCACTTGGCATTGTTACCTGGAGAGAATTACTCTCTCTCTTCATGTTTGTTGGACTGTTGGCTTGGTCCATCTCATCATACACACAGGCCATGTTTGCCACCATCACTGTACAGTCAGCATCCAGAATGAACGAAAAAGTGTAAGCAAATCTCACTCCAAAACTGTAAAATGCATCCAACAAATTTTTTAATCAAAAGGTAATTTTTGACAATTTTGGCAGGTGGGAAGTGAAGTTAGACAGCATGGCATTAATGCTAGGCCTTGTTGGTAACATATGTCTAGCTTTTTTGTTCTTTCCAGTGACCCGTGGGTCACCGCTGCTGCGGCTAATCGGTTTAACTTCAGAATCTAGCATCAAGTATCACATATGGGTTGGACATATTACTATGGTTTTCTTCACCGCTCATGGCATATGCTACACTGTTTTCTGGGCTAACACACACCAAATTTCACAAGTATGACTATCTCCAATCTCCATACGATCATAGTTTAACACGCTTAAAGGATTACTGAAAACCGATTTGTTTGATGCAGATGCTAAAATGGGGGAAAATTGGGATATCAAATGTGGCAGGAGAAGTGAGTTTGCTTACAGGATTGGGTATTTGGCTGACGAGTGTACCTTGTATAAGAAGAAACATCTTTGAGCTCTTTTATTACACCCATCATCTGTATATTCTGTTTGTGATATTCTTTATACTACATGTTGGATTTTCTTATTGCTGGATTACGCTCCCGGGATTCTTCCTATTTCTCATAGACCGGATGCTACGGTTCCTGCAATCCCAGCAGAAAGTTAGATTAGTTTCAGCACGAGTTTTACCATGCCAAGCTGTTGAATTAAATTTCTCCAAAACCCCAGGTGATCTGCAAAACAAGTGCTCTTCATAAAGGGTTGAAACGGGTCGGTTGGGTTGGGTTGAGACCTACAACACTTTTTTGTTCATAAACTTTTTTTTTAAATAACTAATTTATCACATTTGATCACGAAAGTAATACTATTTCAAGAATAATCTTTACTTTTTAGTAAGACGGAATCTTTCTACTTACAATATCATTAAGCCTAACTAATTTATCACATTTGATCACGAAAGTAATACTATTTCAAGAATAATATTAAACTTTTTAGTAAGACTGAATCTTTCTACTTACTATATCATTAAGCCTTTTGTTTTCCAGGGCTGAATTACAATCCAACAAGCTCAATCTTTGTAAATGTGCCTAAAATATCAAAACTTCAATGGCATCCATTCACTATAACCTCTAGCAGCAATCTGGAACCTGAAAGGTTAAGTGTTGTAATAAAGAGTGAAGGAAGTTGGTCACAAAAACTGTATGAACAGCTCTCTCTGCTTTCAATAAATCATCTTCAAGTATCAGTAGAAGGCCCATACGGACCTGCAACAACCCACTTTCATAAGTAAGCAAAATTAATAAATTAATGACTAATGAGTTATATGTGTTCAAAAAATGGTCATTTTAAGACTTACATAACATAATGCAGGTATGAAAAGCTTGTGATGTTCAGTGGCGGAAGTGGAATTACGCCATTTATTTCCATTATCCGTGAGCTTGTACACATTGCAAACAACCCGAACACCGCCAACAAAACACCAGAAGTCCTCTTATTTCCAGCCTTCAAGAAATCTAAAGATCTTGGGATGTTAGACCTTTTACTTCCTGTTTCAGGCACTAACCATGATATATCTAGTTTGCAGTTAAGAATCCAAGCATATGTAACACAAGAAAGTGAGCAGCCCGATCAGCAGGTTTACCGAACCGTATGGTTCAAGCCCAATGCTCTTGATGCACCAATTTCTGCAATCTTAGGTAGCAACACCTGGCTTTGGCTAGGGATGATCATTGTATGGTTTTCTGGTATTTCTCTTACAACTGTTGCTGTTGTTACGAGGTTTTACATATACCCGATCGATCATAACACAAATATGATATATTCATATACTGTATGGTCAGTTCTTAACATGCTGATTATATGCATGTCCATAGCTATAACTGTAATTATAGCTTTCTTGTGGAACAAGAAAAGGAAATCAACAGAAATGAGGCAAATTAGAGTGACAGATGGACCAAGTCCAATGACATCTCCAGGAACAAGTTCGTGGTATTATAATGCAGATAGAGAGCTAGAAAGCCTTCCTAATAAATCTTTTGTAGGTTGTCTCAAGGTTCATTGTGGGGAAAGACCAGATTTTAAAAGTAAGCAAACCCACTCAATTTACAATATTTTACAACATGTGAGATCATATGCCTTAAATATATTAATAAATATGCAGAAATACTTATGGAAGTTGAAGGATCCAACATTGGAGTACTAGTAAGTGGTCCAAAGCGGATGAGGCAAGACGTAGCAGCAATATGCTCATCTGATATTTCAAGAAACTTGCAGTTTGAGTCCATCAGCTTCAGCTGGTGAGCCAAATAGAATGATTTGCTAAAGAAATATGTTTTTGTAAGAATTATATATGAATTGATGTATGAGACTGAATATCATAGTAATTAGTGATTTATCATTAAGCATGTAGAAAAGCAGAGAACCTCCAATACCTCCACCAAGGTGCTGGTAGCTGTATTGTGTATCACTGGTGATCCAACAGATACATACTGCATATATACTGAAACTTAAATTTGCAAAAACATAATAACTTTGATATTAATAACTGAACGAGAGCAAGACAATTAGAAAATGAAGTTAGGCTTGAGTAATTAATTTGCTCGGTTTCACATTTTACAGTAGAGATGACAGGGAGAATACGGCAAATGGTATTGGTTTCACATTTTACAGTAGAGATGACAGAGTACTGCAAATGGTATTTTCCTTCACACAACTCGAAATGGAACATTTTTCAGTAGAGATGACAGATAGAATACTGCAAATGGCATTTTCCTTCACACGACTCAGAAATGGAGTCAACTGACTAAGAACAAAACCATAACATGTTGATCATAAAAGTTATTATAGTAAAAAATAGCAAAACTATAGAAGGAAAAAAAAAAGGATTACCAAATCAAAAATATCCTATGTACCAACTAATAGTAATCCCTTTGTCAAAACTGACACAAGCATAAAGCAGACCTAACATAGTAACATAAAGCAGACCTAACATAGTAACATAAAGCAAAAAAAAAATTAAAAAAAAAAGTCATAATCCTTGATCTCTATGAAAATGGCCTTCACCAGTGTTGAACGTCTTGTTAGAGGTGTATCTACAACCTCTCCTCACTTCTATTCTTTGGATCTCTGAAACACTTATTTTCAATACGGGTGTATCTGAAGCAATCATCTTTATAACGAGAGTAGCCCTTAAAAGACTCCTCATCATCGTACCTACAACGCTTTCTTTCGTTCATCATTCCATATTTGTCATCTCGTATGCTACTATAATTGCTATGGGGTGGAAATCTTGAGACAAAATGATCATTTGACTTCAATTTTCCAAGATATCCTGGTGCGTCATGCCTTTGGTTAGTTCGGTGAAACGCTCTAACGGGTGATGCTTTTCTATCTCTATATTGCCCGTTGGCAATGTTCCGGTCATCGGACCTTCTAGACACACATTGTAGGGACACGCGGCCAGTTGTTTGAGAAACAAAGCCAGATTCTGTTTCACTGGGCTTCCGAAAAGGGAATCTTGTGTCAGGTTTATAATCTGGGCTTTGTCTTTTTGTATCCACATTTCTTTTTTTCTGAAAATGCCATGCTATGGGTGACCCTGATCGAGATCTTGACCGGGATTGTTTTTGAGATCGAGAAAGATTAGCACCTCGATTAAAATTAGAAGTAAACAAAGGAACTTTTCTCTCTGTATAGCATGGGTCAGGATTATTGAATTCTTCCTGAGCAGCTCTTCTCAATCCAGCCCTAGATCTGTCACGGCTAACGTCCCTTGATGGTGATGTTCCACTGTGAATGCTATAAGATTCATTTCGGTAAGTACCCCTCACATTATAATTTATAGCATCATTGTGGTCGATGCTACTTGATCCACCACACCTAACATTTTTGGACCTTGGGTAGCCACTCGACCCATGCTTATTTCTTGCAAGGGAATCAACCCATTGGCCACCATGGTAAGATGGTCCTTCCCTACCCGTGAACTTTTCTTGACCAAAGTCCCTCTCAGACCTGCATGCACGAAAAAGTTAGACAATGAAACACCATGATGATATACTGGATTTGAAGCAAAACATAATCCAGATATTACCTGCTACGGCGTATGCAAGATGTTGATGTTGGTCTATCTATACACGACATAATTTTCCTCTCGGAGAGGAGTGCTTTTGAGCTTGAATCTTTTTCTACTAACATAAAAGGTTGAGAATGCTTAGAGCCTAAGGCATCTGTTTTGTCTCCTTGTTCAATGTCGGTATTCTGTACTGAAACTGATGCCGTGATGGTTTGGGGATAATCAGCATCATCTTCATTTGTGACCGATTCAATAGCATCAGAGTTATCTTCATACGTATTATCTGACTCATAATCAACACAGTCTATTTCCTCCAATTCTTCCTTCTCCCAATTGTGTGTCGCTGGCTCTCTTAACTCGCCATCTTCAACAGGAGAATCATAGCCTGATTTAACTTTATCTTGAGAAACATTCGATCCACAACAATCACTATAATGATCTTCTAAAGCAAGCTTATCAGCATCACCTTTTAGAGACAAACATCCAACTTGAACTACTTCAGAAAAAGCCTGTTTATCATCAGATTCAACCTTTATTGTGGTTTCTTCTAGTGAAACCGAAGCAGTTGAAGTAGAAACATTTTCACACTTGGCAGGATTAACGAATGAATCAACCACATCCGATTTACTTAAACCACTCTCGCCATCATAACTTTTTCCCATATAACCGCTGTCACTGTTTACTTGAATACCAACAGTCTCTGGTTTTGCAGATAACAAGCTTCCCTGTTCACCAACTGTAACTTGAGATTCATTCTGCAAACCATCATTATGGACATCTTTTGAATAACTTTTTTCAGAATGAGGATCAACAAGAATATCACAAGGTTCTTCCCACTCATCCATAACAGTGTTCAAATCCCAATGCAACCGAGCAACCTTTGAAGGAGCATGGCTTTTATCACTCTCATCATTCCCATTATCAGAGAGATTTTGTGTAATTGGAACTGTGTTATCTTGAATTGAAGAATCATCCGAGTCCATTGGACTTATATCCTGTTCTATACTATCAGGATATGTCTCGACTCTTGGTGTTGAGTGTTCTTCTACTGCAGCACCTTCTACATGACCAGAGATATCATAAACAGAGCTATGACACGCAGCTGCAGCAAGAAGTTCAATACCAGAGAAGTCATTCAGATCAGGAAAAGCTTTCTCTGTCAGTTTTATTGCCTCTGAAGCATGTTCCCTGCCAATGGGCAGCTCATGATGAGGGGATGGAGTCTGAGGTTTATGTGACCGAGCCCCCAGACCCGGAGACTGAAGTAGAAGTATTCTTTTCTTAATAGGAACATCAAGCACTTCCTCGGAAAAGTGTTGACCGAGAATGGCTACACCAGACTGAAAAATACAAATAAGAGTATAAATTCATGCAGTATATAAGAATACAAACCATACATAGACATAAACTACAAGTGAATAATACCTTTTCATAATCAAAAACTGAGTCACGCGTCTTACTGCCGGAACAAGAACTGAACTCAGAACCACTTGCCTTGGTCCTCCTAGGGCGCCTCATCATACTCCTTTGGCCCTTTTTAACAGCATTCCATGAGAGGTCAGAATTGATAAACTTTACAAGCTCCAGATCCATTCTAATGACACCTTCTGTTACATGAAGAAACCACTTATTATTAAACAGCATTAAACCTTGTTGATGAAAAACAATCTACCCTACTTTCTTCAGGCCAAAGCACAAATATTGTGGATATTCCCAACATCAAGGACCCACAAATGTTGATATTATGACTTTAGCTTTAATCAAGATGTCTAAATGAGATGGTTTATTGTGTAGGCCAGATCTATCAGAGCCATATGAAGGATGATGTATAACAAAGTTATGAGAACTCCAGAAGATTAATTAAAACCTAAATCCTCCATTGAGTTCTTCGGAGATCTGTTCATATGCAAAAGTTGTCCCATGAAGAAGTTTTTAGAAGATTTATATGTTTGTCCCTGCATAATTGGATCTGGAAAAACATATTTGCAGGCCAAATCAAGAATTAAATTAAGTGAAGATGACGTTTAGTTAATGGTGATGAAGCACGATTTAAAGTATGATTGTAGCCCTTCGATTAGTTCTTTCTAGATCTAGAAGTCTTGGGCAGAAAAAGGGATAAAGTAGAGTTTTCCTTGGTCCTCAAAACAAGAATTGAAGGGTTCTTCTACGAACAAGCAGTAAAACATCACAAGTCGAATCAAGAGACAAATCAAAGTCAAGACGACGTTCAATTATATGAGGCAAAATCGAAACTTCATGCATCTCTTCGTAGATCTATGTCCTATGTAGATTGTAGAAACAAAAGTTCCTTCAGGATAACAAGATTTAGACCGTAACAAACATATTTAGGTTTTCCGATTCATCAAATCATCACGAACACGAAGAATCTTCAGTAAAATCATCCGGAAACCAAAACATGTATCAGATCTGATCTCTGGAGATTTACGTCCATCAGATGCAATCAAAAAGCCTCAAGTCCTCTTCTTTCATTGAGAAACAAACCTAAAACACTACAAAAATTAAAACTTGTGTGTTCTTTCAGTACCTGTGTTCAATCTTCAAGCCGCTTCAAGATCAAAACGAAAACCAAACAAACAACGTCTCCTTTATCCTCGGAACAAAAAACCTTCGGTGGATCTTCTAGTACATCCAATTAAAGATATGACAACCGATCTATCTAGATCTCCGATCAAACAACGGTGAAAATCCAACAAATCATAGAGATCTTAGATCAACGAAACAAACAATCGATAGGTTTGCTTGAATCAAACGCCAAAGGGCCGATGTGATGTCGTCTTGTTGAATCGGCGATTAGAATGAATTCATTTAATAGTGGTGAAATCCGAATCTTTGGAAGAACCAGAGGGAAGAGAAGTTGTGTGGAGTAATAATTGGGAGTTGATTGGAGAAACCGATGGTATTTATGGGCCAAAATAGCATTGAACTTATCGTATGTATCGAGAAATTTGGGGAATCTATAAGAGCTAGTCTTGTGTTATATTTCACTATTTTAGGGCTACATACAAGTTTTAAGTTTTAAACCTTTTTATTTTAGAGATAAATAATAAAATAATTAAAAATAATTAGAATGGCTAATTATATAAGAGTGGTTGAGGTGAGATATTTAACATTTTATTAGAATAGGAAAGTCTTAGGTATAAATTTGGCATGGCTTTCATCATACAAACATTAAATGATTCTTCATTCAATGTGCATTAAATGGTTAGGTTTGACTTTAATAGGTCAAACTGAAATTCATGAACAAATAAATATGAGATCAAGCTGATGTATGTGTTAAAGAAAACAACTTGTTGATAATGAATAAACAAAATATAACACTCTTTGGGCAAAATCAATGTAAATTAGACAAGATTTGCAAAATCAAATTTGACAAAATGTTGACTTTCAAAAAGTCAAACAGGTTCAATTAGATAATTGTAAAGAACATACACACACAGATGTTTAACCATACATTCAATCATCTCGTAACATACACAATATACCAAGGCTTTGAATTGGCACATCATTGGCACACACCATTCTAGCAATCAACCTCTTCATTGCAGATATGCAGACTTAGTATTTGTAAGAGATCACAATCTCTGTGCTTATATAGATTCAGACTCTCCGAAGGCTGTGAATTTCAGAGACATCATACTAGCAATCAAACAGACAAGGCTGGTTCATGCTATGATAGCCAGGCCTGACATTTATGAAGATCATATAGTCCAATTCTTGACTCATGCTCATTTAGGGTAGATGAATAGCCAACAAGCGATTGTATCTACTATCCACAAAAATTAGATAACTATCACTCAAGGGATCATATGGAGAGTACTTCAATTGGGAGAGGAAGATGCTCAAGGACCAATTGAGTTTGATGAAAACTATGTACTACATGTTTTCAGACAACTTGGTTATACTCGTATAATTGAAAGAAAGCAGATCAAGAACTCATATATGTGTCCCCAATTCAGATTCTTAATTGTTAGGACTGTTTTCGTATGGAGTTCTAACGGATTCTGCGTGAGACCAGATCAAATAGCGTGGAATTCTATTTGATTGGCGATCCAATCAGTGAGAACAAACAACCCGATCGATCTAATGATTAAACAAACATTAAGAATGAGTTGGAATCGATCAGGAACGAACTATGAACTTGGATGGATGAACTTTGACGCTCTGGACGGCTAGGGTATGATAGTATTTGAAGTGTTATGTTTTTACACGAACTATGTGGTATTTATAGGTTTTTAGTGTCCATTCGCACGACTGAACCATTAGCATGGTTCAGTCGTGTGACTAACTCATGCGTCTGACTCATACGCACGACTAAAGGTTCAGTCGTGAGACTGAGTCAATCTTATGTCTCAGTCATACGACTGATCCAGTCTCCTGGTTTAGTCGTGCGACTGGTCCATAAGTATGGTTCATTCGTGCGTATGGTCCATAAGTTTCATCCATTAACATGAATAATCACACGACTAAGTTAAACACATTTCTGAATCAATATTGACTCAGAACTATGTACAACAACCTCAAACCTATATATAAGGTTCATAAATATAAGTAATACCAATTACAATATAAATATGATATAAACAAAGACAATTCAACATCAAAGCTCATATCATATTTCATTAAACATTTTCATTACATATGTGTAAGAAATGAAAGACATTTACATTTAAGAACATAAACATGAACAATGTATCAAGAAACTCCCCCTTGGACCTAGTTTATCCTATTGTCTAACATTCTTCACATATTCATGGAATTTCTTGTACTTCTCTTCTTTTGTGACTCCTGTGTGTATCTCAAAAGCAAAGCAGAGTCGTATCACATGTTGGAATTGGAGAGATTGTACAAATATCCTGCGTGTCATAGAATAGTGGCCACTTGTACAATGTATATTCATCCTTAGTAGGCAAGTTAGTAAGTCACATTGGGTCAAATACCCTGATAGTCTCTATTTTACCTTCTCTGTTTAGGACTATGGCCGCTTCACCCATCCTCCAGTCGTAATACCACCAT
>BJCN01309547.1:0-13436 GCA_018326445.1 Flaveria brownii
ATCTCACCAACATAATTGTTGACCTTTTATTTTTAACATGTTTCAAGAAATACTCAAGTATGAATACTACTTTGAAGCTTATCACATCTAGGATTGGACCTAGAGAAATAAAAGAATGAACTTGTCACATTTAACTTTTATATCATGATGTTATCTTGTTTGGGACTTATGTTTGTAATGTTACCTTTAAAAGTTATGAATAATATATTTGGATTTAATAATAGCGTTATGTGGCTGTGAACGAACTTAACTCTCACATCTCGACGTTTCCGCCGTCAAGGATGGGGTGTGACAGATTGGTATCAGAGCCCATAACTATAGGGATTTAGGTTATTAGAAATGGTGACCTAGACTATAGTTTATGCATGAACCTCGTCGGATAATATTTATATTCTTTTAAAGGTACATTGTTTGCATGCTACATAATGCTATGCCTTCTTATGTGCAACTTGATGCCTTAGCATAGGATTGCATTATGAATGCTTAACTTTGTTACTTATCTTCCTAAACTTATCCTTGACTCTTTGATTCTCCTCGACAAATGAAGCTTCCTAAACTTATTCTCGACGACATGTGGAATCTACACTTATTATCGTGGGTTTAATTTCTTAGACTCTATGTCTAATCTATGAAAATCTCATCAAGGTTTTGATTTCATGAACCTAAGAAATTTGTGTGACACATAGATACCTGTATTTTAGATTTCCTGGTAAAAGGCCTTCGGGCTAAGGCAAGCATATCATATAAATCTCATTGCGAGAATGTATTCAAATGGTTTTAAAAGCAGCTAAGGTGAGTTCTAGACTCGTAATCTTATATGATGATGATTTATGGTTGTTATGTGGTATTCATGCTTAGCAAAGTTGCCATAAGCTTTGAATGATAGAAAATGATGATTTGGGACTGAAAATTTGTAAGAAACATGCCAAACAGGTTGTTCATGCGCCTAAAATTGCCTTCAAAAAGTTCTAAATAGGGTCATGCACCAAATAGGGTTCATGCACCCAAACAGTACCTCATGAGCCCTGTTTATGCCTTAGAAATTCTAAGTGTAAGTTCATGCGCTTGAACAGTAGTTCATGCGCCTGAGTTTTGGCTGAAACGCCTAAGTATAGGGTCATGCGCCTAAATAGTGTCCACGCGCCCAAAAGGCTTATGCGCCTAAGTGTTGAAATGGTTAAGTATGGGCTCATGTGCCCACATTTTTGTAATGCCCCTAAACAGGCCTCATGCGCCTGCATGGTTTTCATACGCCTAACACTTAGAATTTTAACTGAAATTTTGGTGAAAACAAAATGATTAGGGTTTGACCCTAGTTTGACCTTAGGGTCATAATTGCTTATATTATGCATGATTATGAGTTGTTCTTATGTTCCATATTACTTATTATTGTGTGACTTTACGTGGGGTGTTTATGATTGTAAATGTAAAGTATTATCATTAATAAAAGTAAAAGATTAATGATAAAGGCAAGTGGAACGTAAATGAAAGAATGTAAGTCTTGCAAGCAAATGAACAGGAGGTGCACGACCATGTTGTAGTTAGCTCAACTGTATGCGGTTTAGCTAACCGGAAGGATGCATGTAGGGTCAGTCATTGAGACAAACAGGGACCCTTGTAGCATACCCTAGGTGACTGGGTCAGCTTAGTGTACAATGTTCGTGGTCTATTTATAGACCACAGGCCCAGCATCAGCTTTGTGCACAATGTTCGGGATATTGCACATTGGTTCGTAAGAAAGTGAAAGTTAACGATAAAAGCAAGAAAGGAACAAAGGCGTATGATAATGATTAATGAAGAAAGTTTACCTTGATGTATATATATATATGATGTGTGCTCACATACGAAAGTAAATAAAATATTTTATTAAAAATAATATTTTCATATAGAAATTATATAGAGTATTTTTAACACTTTTAAAAACTAGAACTCACTCAGCAACGGTGACTTTTTTACCTTTTCAGTTGACTGGTAAGCATTGCTGAGAATGGCATGAGGGGAAGCTACTCGGCGGGACAAGATTGACATCCATTCATATTTTGATGCTATTGTTGTTTTGTAATGCAATTAAACAATTCTTTTCAAACTGATGATCAACGTTGTATTTCTTAACAATAGTAACTATAATGATTTATGAATGGCTTTTGTTAAAAGAATTTCCATTGCGTATTTTATGAATTATGTAATGTTTTATGTAATAATGCGATGATTGTCCAACTATGAGGTGCCCGGGAACGGGGCCTTACAAGTTGGTATCAGAGCCATAGTTTAAGTGAATTGGGTAAATATTTTCAAAAACCTAAACTTAAACTGAAAATGATACGAATGGAGGGATGTCAGCCTGAGTAGCTACGTACCATCAGGTATTTCTTTTCTGAAGGTTAACCAGTGTAATGTGCATGTGCTATTTGACTTATGTGATCTTAGTAGATTTAGATATTGATGTAGTTAGGATAGGAAATACTTGGTGTGTGAAGAGTAAAGTAAGTCGCTAATCTAACTGACCACTGTAATTAAGAACTTACTATACTTAACATAAACTGAGCTATTACCTTGAATGACCATGTTAGTGTTTGAATCTTATAGTGATTAGAGAATGGCTGGAGGTAAATCATCTAAGGCCTCTAGGGGTGGAGCATAAGGGGGACGTGGTGCTGAACCGCGAGTTACTAGGAATAAGACTAAGACTGCTGAGAGGGCTCGTGAAGAGCCCGAGATGCATCACCAAGAGGGTGGTGATGAAAGTGCGAAGGTAAGGGCTTTGGTGAAAGAGGCAGTGATAGAGGAAGTCCATCAAGTCATGTAGATGATTCTACCATCTGTAGTGACCGAAGTGATCAAGGTTGTGAGGAAGGATGAGAAGAAGAAGAAGAGAAGGACCCAGAGAAGGACCCCTGGAAGGGAGCAAAGTGAACGATTAGAGACCGAGAAGATTGTTTTGAGTGAGGAGGAGAAGGAAGTGGTGCAGGAAACTGCACGGGGATGTAACTATGGGGCATTTTAGAGATGCAAGCCCTCGACTTTCGAAGGGAATGACAATGCTGCTGCTGCTCACCGATAGGTGAGGGAGATGGAGGCGAAGCTTGACATCAGTGAGTGCCGAAAAGATCAGAAGGCGAAGTTTGCCACCCACTCGTTAGTGAACTTGGCCTTATGCTCGTGGGATAATATTGTCTAGGCCGAGGGTAGCAGGGCCATTGGAAAAATGAGGTGGTCAGAACTGAAAAAGTTGGTGATTAAGGAGTTCTATCCTCACAGGAATTGGACAAGATTGAGAGGGAGTTCCTACAGCTGGAAGCGGGAACTATGACGCAACAACAGTATACCACCAAATTCAATAAGATGGCAAGGCTGGTGCCTGATCAGGTGACCCTGATATCAAGGTAGATTAAGAGGTATGTCTAGGGGTTGCCCATTGATATACATAGGCATTTGATTGCCACCCGACCAAGTACCTTTCAATTAGCGGTACACCTGGCGGGTAGGTTGTATGATGAGTAAGAGGAGACTGTGGTGGAGGTGAAGAAGACAAGTGGTGGTGATAAGTACTGGAATAAGAAGAGGTTTGGACATGGTTATTTCACTCGAAACAATAAAAAGATCAAGGTGGATGATCATAGCGTGTCGTCAAGCTCGGGGTTGAGGAAGTGCGGTAAATGTGAAAGGGAGTATACCGGTGAGTGTAGGTTGGAATTTAATGTATGCTTCTATTGTGGCAAGCCTGGCCATATTGCTAGAGATTGTAGGGTGTCTGGGTGTAATAGTTGTGGCGAGGAGGGCCACATGAGTAAGGACTGCAAGGAGCCGAGGGCGGAAAGCTCTGGGGCAAAGAAGAAGGCTGAAGAAGGAGGACAGAGGGCGAGTGCTAGAGCCTTCACGATGATCCGGGAGGAGGCTAGAGTGGACCCCGATGTCGTGTCAGGTATGTTTCTAGTAAACCAAACTTGTGCCCCTGTATTATTTGATTCTGGTGCTAGTAGGAGTTTTATTTCTACTACTTTCTGTGATAAGTTGTCTGCTAGTAGTATAGGTATTGGTGAGCCATTCAATGTAGTAACGGCTATTGGTTGGTCTACTAGAATTATTAATATGATAGAGGACTGTGCCGTAGAACTAGAAGGTCATAGGTTTTCTGCCAATTTACATGTGATGCCCCTAGGCGGATTCGATGTAGTACTACGGATGGATTGGTCAGCAAACTATGAAGCAAACATCATGTGTCGCAAGAAGATGATCCGATTAGTTATGCCCGATGGGAGTTCGGTGATGGTCAATGGAGATCGTGTTACTATGATTCCGAAGGTGATTTCGATTACGGTTGCGGGAAAGTGCTTGAGACGTGGATGTGGTGCCTATCTAGCCTACGTGAAGGATGTGGACGCATCAGTACCACAACTGTCTGATGTACCAGTGGTATGTGACTTTCTAGATGTGTTACCAGAATATTTACCACGCATGACACCAGATCGCGAAATTGAGTTTCAGATTAATCTGATACCCGGTGCTCAACCCATTGCCAAAGCGCCGTATCGATTAGCTCCTACCAAGATGAAGGAACTAGTGGATCAACTGCAGGAGTTGATGGATAAAGGATTTATCCGACCGAGTATCTCTCCTTGGGGTGCTCCGGTATCGTTTGTGAAGAAGAAAGACGGTAGTATGCAGATGTTCATCGACTACCAAGAGCTGTATAAGCTGACAGTGAAGAATCGGTATCCGCTACCGAGGATTGATGACTTGTTTGATCAGCTGCAAGGGTGCCAGTTGGCTCTAGAGGATTAATCTTCGTTCTGGTTACCACCAGTTGAAGGTAAAGGAGCAAGATATCCCTAAGAAAGCTTTTAGTACGTGTTATGGACACTATGAGTTTCTCGTTATGTCTTTCGGTTTGACTAACGCGCCAGCTGCCTTTATGGATGTAATGAACCGAGTATGTCAACCAATGTTATATAAATCAGTGATTGTGTTTATTTATGAGATCCTGATTTATTCCAAAAGCGAGGAAGAACATGCCGGCCACATACGCGAAGTACTAGAGACACTTACAAGAGAAAAGTTGTATGCTAAAATCTCTAAGTGTGCTTTTTGGTTGCACGAGGTGGAATTTTTGGGTCATGTTGTTAATTCTGAAGGAATCATGGTGGACCCGGCAAAGGTTGAGGCAGTGATGCAATGGAACCCTCCAAAGACGCCATTCGAGATCCGTAGTTTCTTAGGTTTGGCGGGTTATTATAGGAGATTCATTCAGGACTTTTCCAAGAGAGTCTCACCTTTGACTAAATTGATTCACAAGGATGTGAAATTTGTGTGGGGTCGGGAACAGGAGTGTGCTTTTGAAGAGTTAAAGGCGAGATTGACTCAAGCTCCTGTTTTAACATTACCCGAAGGGAGTGAAGACTTAGTGGTCTATTCAGATGCTTCTTATTCGGGGCTAGGTTGCGTGTTAATACAACATGGAAGGGTAATAGGCTACGCATCCCGACAGCTGAAAACTCATGAAGTCAACTACTCTACCCATGACTTGGAGTTAGTGGCCATGGTTATCGCGTTGAAGATTTGGAGGCACTACTTATACAGGATGAAGTGCACAATCTTCACCGACCACAAGAGCTTGAAGTACTTCTTTGGGTAAAAGGATCTTAATATAAGACAGAGGAGATGATTAGAGCTCATCAAGGATTATGATTGTGAGATCCATTATCATCCGGGTAAAGCCAATGTTGTGGCCGATGTCCTTAGTCTAAAAGAGAGGCCCGAGCCCATTCGAGTGAAAGCGTATCAGTTGGTTATGACCACTGACGTGATGACCCAAGAGAAGGAATTGCAAAATAAGGCATTGAAAGAAGATCGCCTTAACTCTAAAAGAATGAGAGGTCTAGTATCGAAGTTGGGAGAAAACACCAATGGGGTTAGAACCCAAAATGGACAAATGTGGATCCCTCGTTATGGAGACCTACGAGGGTGAATTATGGATGAAGCTCATAAGACTTGATACTCGATCCAACCCGATGGCACGAAGATGTATCAGGATATGAAGAAAGATTATTGGTGGCCGGGAATTAAGCGCGATGTAGTGGAGTATGTGACCATGTTCCTTACTTGTTTGCAAATGAAGGCGGAAACATCAGAGACCATACAGGAAGATCCAACCATTGGATATACCGGAGTGGAAGTTGGAGCACATCACCATGGACTTCATTACGAAGTTACCCCGCATGGCGAGAGGGTACGACACCATCTGGGTGATTGTGGATCGTCTAACCAAGAGTGCTCACTTCCTACCGATCCGTAAGACACATTCATCCGAGATGCTGGCGGATCTGTTCATCAAAGTGATTGTAGCTCTTTATGGTGTGCCGATGTCTATCATGTTGGATCGTGACACTAGGTTTACATCAATGTTCTAGAAGAGATTCCATGATGCGATGGGGAGGAGGCTACACATTAGCACGACTTACCATCTTCAGACAGATGGTCAATCTGAGAGGATGATCTAGGAACTTGGGGATATGCTTCGAGCGTGTGTGATCGATTTTAGAGGAATAGGATGATCACTTACCGTTGGCAGAATTCTCATATAACAACAGTTATCATGCCAGTATTGGTATGCCACCTTATTAGATGTTGTATGGTAGAAGGTTTAGGAACCTGTATGTTGGGGTGATATTGTGGATTTTCCCAAATGGTGAAACGAGACTGATTTCTAGTTTTCACTGATTTCAACAGAAAGAATTGGGGAGCCTTGAGGTGATCGAGGCTACCACTGAGAAGTTAGAAAGAATCAAAGCATTTATGAAGGCGGCGAAGGATAGACAGAAGTCGTACGCTGACAAGAGGTGCA
This sequence comes from Flaveria brownii, assembly GCA_018326445.1. Taxonomy (NCBI): domain Eukaryota; kingdom Viridiplantae; phylum Streptophyta; class Magnoliopsida; order Asterales; family Asteraceae; genus Flaveria; species Flaveria brownii. The sequence continues at coordinate 6,842 of BJCN01309547.1, forward strand.
TACCGATCAAATTCAAGGTGGGTGACCGAGTTATATTAGGGTCTCACCTTGGAAGGTGATTATCCGGTTCAGGAAACAAGGCAAGTTAAGCCTGAGGTATATAGGACCTTTCCTAATCATCGCACGAGTAGGGGAGGTGGCGTATAGGTTAGAATTGCCTGATGTATTAAGTGGAATTCATCACATATTCCATGTATCTCATCTAAGAAAGTGATTAGTTGATGAATATATGATTGTATCATTGGATGATATCGAAGTGGATGAACGGCTCAATTACATCGAGAAACCAGTGGCAAACATTGATTGAAAGGAAAGGAGATTGAGGAATAAAGTGGTTCCACTGGTGCGTGTTTAGTGGAAACACTGAAAGGCTTCGGAGTCTACGTGGGAGACTGGAGAAGAAATGAGACTGCATTACCCACAGTTGTTCGAAGAGTGATGGTTTCGGGGACGAAACCTCTTTAAGGGGCGTAGACTTGTAACACCCAAAACTTTGACAAAATAATTAGAAAGGAAAAGTATCAAATAAAAAATAAAAAGAGACCAAAAGTCAAAGGGGGTGTTGTGTAAATAGTACACAAAAGACAAAAGTTCACCTTTTTAAAGCATGGCCACCCATGCCATGCTTACAACTAATACTTTTGTCGATCAAAAGAAAGGAAGAAGCAGAAGAGAAGAGCTTTTGGTTTCTAGAGAGAGAGCAGCTAAATTGGCATAAGTTAAGCAAATTTAGTGTAATTAAGTTAGTTTTCATGGATTTTTGGTCGTAAAACCGGCTTTGTCATATTCTTATGTGTATGTATGTGTTCAGTTATGTGTCCTTGGGCATGTATAGGTGTTACGAGCTTTTAAAAAGTTCAAGTGGGAAGGATTAAACTTGAAAGCAGCTAAGGTGAGTTCTAGACCATGTAATCATACATGTTTTAACACTTTTTGGGGCTGAAAATGTATTAAATGTTGGGTTTCTTACAAGTTTATCAAAGTTTATTTAACCATTTAAACATAAAAACGCAGCGGATCTAAGTGATTTAAAACTTGTTTTAGTTGTTGGAAATAAACCATTTTATAACCAAGAAAGCAAATCCATGAACAAGGATCATTTATGTGAAAAGAAATGCCATCAAAACATAAACAACCATAGGGTGTTCTTAGAATACTACCTTTCCAAGAACAAGATGATATGAGATGGATAAGAGATGAAGAAGATGATGCTCTTGTTTGTAAACCTTTAAAGTAGGATGTGTCAAGCTTGTATACGCCAAGCCACCAACAAAAAACACCAAGGATGTGCTAGGATTTTAACACTCTTGCATCGAGAAACCAAATTCTTCTTCTTCCTTTTGCTCATCGCCAAAAATGGAGAGAAGAGAGTGAGAGAGAGGAAGAGTTTCATGTGATGTTAGTGGTTCAATCTCTTGATGTGTGCCAAGGAATTAATTAATAATGGAAGACTTCATTTAAATTTTGAGTGGGGATTCCCCCTTAAAATGTTTGGCCCCTTTATTTCATTTATTTCTATTTGGAACAAAACCATAACATGTTACTAGTTACATGATTAATTAAACATGTAACATTTTAACATGATGTAAGACACATGCATTATTATTTAACCAACTTAAATAATATCATAATCTCTCTAAATAAAATATCCATATAATTTATTTATACCTCAAGTGCAAAGCTTTAGAAACCTTTTCCTAAATATCATAAGTGTTAATATTTATTTGTCTGATCATATCTTAAAATAAATATCATGGTGTTTGTCTAGTTTGTTATTGGGTATGACCCGACTTGGATCATAATGTACTAGCCACATCAATTTAAATATCATGGTGTTTGTCTAGCTTGTTATTGGTGGTGGTTTGGTACAATGAGCTATCATATAATGTGTTTTCATGAACCAATTCATAAATACCATTAATAGGAATAGCTTTAAAATAAAAGATGTCATTTAAAGAATCAGGAATTTCATTTTCAACAAATGTCAAAACATAACCATATTGTCTTTATTGGGCAACTGAAATAATGTTCCTAGTGAAACTAGGAGCATACAAAACATTTTTCAAAATTGGTTCCAAACCATTTGGAAGCTTCAAGATATAGTCCCCTCGGTCTTCAACTTGAACCTTTGCCCCATACCCCATGTAGAGGCTAACATCCCTTTCTTGAAGTCCTTACTTCTTTTGAAGCCCTGCAACAAATTGCAAATATGAGTCCCACATCCGGTATCCAATGCCCATGTGTTAGAGGATATTAAATTGAGCTCAATATGAATCATGAAAATTGTACCTGAGGTTTGCCCGACATCCCTCTTAGCTTTCAACTCTTTGAAATGGACAGGAGAATTTGTTGCCCAATGTCCTATCTCCCCACACTTAAAGCATGGGGCATCCGAAGCAACATTTTGCTTCTTCTCCGCTGGTTTTGGTGGTGGCACTTTTACCACTCCCTTTCCCTTTCCCCTAGCGTACCCTTTACCCTTGGCAACACTTGCCTTGGGTGCGGGGTGAGGCCTCTTCTTGTTCCCACCTTCATTGATGGTGAGAACGGGTAAAACCTTTTTACCCATAGCCGCCTCGACTGTTTTGAGCATAGAGTGAAGCTCACTTATGTTCTTATCCTAACCGTTCATGTTATAATTCATAACAAAGTTATCAAACCTTTTTGTCAAAGAGTTGAGGATCAGAACCGTAGCTAACTCTTTCAAGACGGGACAATTTAGCCTTTCGAGGCGGTCTATGTGGCTCTTAATCTTAAGTACATAAGATGAGACTGGTTGTGTGTCATCCATACAACATGCATGGATTGCTCAAACCATTTCGAAGCGCTCTACCCATGCTTGTTGTTGGAACCTTTCCTTCAACTGGGTAATCATGTCGTATGCTCCGTGATGTTCGTACTCCTTTTGGAGATCCGGAGGCAAGACACTTGGACCGAACCCTTAGTGTATTTCATCCAATTATTGTAGGCCTTCTCATCTTCCTCAGTGGGTTCATCGGGAATTGGATCGTCTTAAATATATGACTGTTTCTCTTGCTTGAGAACAATTCTCAAGTTTTGAAACCAATCAATGAAGTTATTATGGTTTAGACGCTCCTTTTGGAGAATGGTTCTTAGTGATAGGGTATGAGGGGATAGGATATCATTGTTTTCATTGTTGTTGGTGGCCATCTACAAAAAGTTAACAAAAGTTCAATTTTAGAATTTTTGATATTATCATATTTTAATTATTAATACCTTTTTATGTGTCATACACAAATTAAAATTCTAGAATCCAACGTTACATTTAAATAGTGGTTAGGTGACCTCTATCCTATTATTTAAATTAACAAGGTAGTCAACATTTGACAATTGCAACCCTTTGAAACTTCTAGAGGTGTGGGATCGACTTAAACATCATATGTATAGTTGGCATGTTTATCCCATCAACACTCTTTGTAAACCATATTGTAGGTGATCAATTAAACATGGTTTGCAAATCAAGTCACCCTACTTACACACACATGTGAGTTTACCAATACAAGTGATTAGGTGATCTTTATCCCACAAATATGGTATTCCCACCTCAAATCACAAGTTCCCTCAAAATGGTTAGGTGACCTTTATCCCATTAAGAGTTTCCAAGTGACTCAAGTGTTGTGCAAAAGGACGGTGTTAAACTTGTTTTGAAAAGGATTTTTTTAGTTTTCATAATTCTAGTTTAAAAAACTATATGTACCTTGTATTTGCATGCTTTCAAGCACATAAAACCCTTTTATTTAAAATCCTTAATCCTTTTAATAACCTTTTATTAACCACTTAATGATAAAAAACCATTTTATTTCAGCTTGTTATGTTTATTAGTTAGTTTGTTATACATATTCACATGTCTAACAACAAACATAAATAAATAACCAAACAAGCATAAGTGCATAAACATAGCGACTAAGTTGACTACACTTGTTTTCCATCACAAGTGTTGTCATTTGGTCTTTCCTAAGGGTTTAAAATAACACATCAAAATGTGTCCATGAACTGACACCTGAATCCGCATCCAAATGCTTCAAGTGTCCACGTCTGTTATGTCCTTCCTTTGTATCTTCCTTTGGGTCTCCAACTTGTGCATCTTTTTTACAACGCTATATCCTAATACAATTTTTCTAATCAAAGAAATGCACCTAATCCATTTATTACATAACCAAAGCATAAATAAATTACAACCCAAAAGATACAAGCACAAAAAATTATTATTACAACCCTTTAATGAATAAAACCAAACATGACAAAAAAACATTAAACGAAATCTAAAACACACTTGGTCAAGGCTATGTCATGCATCAAAACATGTATCCAAATAGAATATTCAAGAACAAAATGAACTCCCTTTAAACCCTCAAAATTTTGGCCAACATAAACCAAGATTTTTAGTGTTTTTGTCCAAACAAAATAATCAACCACTTGACATCAATCTTTCAAGATTTATTCTAAAGCATGTAAAATAAAACTTGAAAGACAAGGGACTCATATATCCAAAACAAATCAACCCCTAATAGGTTGAGAAAATCCAACAAAACTAAATTTTCTTGGACTTTTGAAGCAAGTTTTCCACATAATCGGCTCCAGATGCCATCGTTGGGTTTCTTGCAAGTTTATCAAAGTTTGTTTAACCATTTAAACATAAAAACGAAGCGGATCTAAGTGATTTAAATCTTTTTTCAGTTGTTGGAAATAAACCATTTTATAACCAAGAAAGCAAACCCATGAACAAGGATCATTTATGTGAAAAGAAATGCCATCAAAACATAAACAACCATAGGGTGTTCTTAGAATACAACCTTTCCAAGAAAAAAGATGATATGAGATGGATAAGAGATGAAGAAGATGATGCTCTTGAATATAAACCACCAAAGTAGGAAGCCTCAAGCTTGAATACCCTAAGCCACCAATAAAAAACACCAAGGATGTGCTAGGATTTTAACACTCTTGCACCCAAAAACCAAGTTCTTCTTCTTCCTTTTGCTCTTGGCCAAAAATGGAGAGAAGAGATAGAGAGAGAGAGAGGGAGAGAGAGAGAGGAAGAGTTGCATGTGATTTTAGTGGTTAAATCTCTTGATGTGTTCCAAAGAATTAATTAATAATGGAAGACTTCATTTAAATTTTGAGTGGGGATTCCCCCTCAAAAATTTCAGCCCCTTTATTTCATTTATTTCTATTTGGAACAAAACCATAACATGTTACTATTTACATGATTAATTAAACATGTAACATTTTAACTTGATGTAAGACACATGCATTATTATTTAACCAACTTAAATAATATCATAATCTCTCTAAATAAATTATCCATATAATCTATTTATCCCTTAAGTACAAACATTTAGAAACCCTTTCCTAAATATCATAAGCGTGTTAATATTTATTTCTCAGATCATATCTTACAATAAATATCATGGTGTTTGTCTAGCATGTTATTAGGTATGACCCGACTTAGATCATAACGTACTAGCCACATCAATTTTATATGTGTCTTAAGCAGACTAAGTCCAACAATAAAATTATTTTAAATTTACTATGTATGTATGCCAGTATGTTTTATGCTTATATGATGATGATTTATGGTTGTTATGTGGTATTCATGATTAGAAAAGTTGCCATAAGCTTAGAATGATAGAAAATGATAATTTGGGACTGAAAATGTGTTAGAAACATGCCAAACATGTTGTTCATGCACCTAAAGTCGCCTTAGAAATGCTCGAAGGAGGGTCATGTGCCCAAATAGGGTTCATGTACCCAAACAGTACCTCATGCGCCCAGTTTATGCCTTTGAAATTCTAAGTGTAAGTTCATGCGCCTGAACATCAGTTCATGCACCTGAGTTTTGGCTGAAATGCCTAAGAATAGGGTCAGGGCCCATGCGCCCAAGAGGCTCATGCGCCTAGGTGTTGAAATGGTTAAGTATGGGCTCTTGCGCCCGTATAGTTATAATGCACCTAAACAGGCCTCATGCGCCTGCATAGTTCTCAGGCGCCTAACACATAGAATTTTTCCTGAAATTTTGATGAAAACAGAACGATTAGGGTTGGACCCTAGTCTGACCTTAGGGTCATAATTGCTTATATTATGCGTGATTATGAGTTATTCTTATGTTCCATATTACTTATTATTGTGTGACTTTACGTGGGGTGTTTATGATTGTAAACATAAAGTGTTATCATTAATAAAAGTGAAAGATTAATGATAAAGAAAAGTGGAACGTAAATGAAAGAATGTAAGGTTTGCAAGCAAATGAATGGGAGGTGTATGACCATGTTGTAGTTAGCTCAACTGTATGCAGTTTAGCTAACCCGAAGGATACATGCAGGATGCATGCAGGGTCAGTCATTAAGACTGACAGGACCCTTGTAGCATACCCTAGGTGACTGGGTCAGCTTAGTGCACAATGTCCGTGTTCTATTTATAGACCACGGGCCCAGCATCAGCCTCGTGCACAATGCTCGGGGTATTTCACAATGGGCCGTAAGAAAGTGAAAGTTAATGAAAAAAGTACGAATGGAACAAAGGTGTCACACCCCCGGGCCCAGGTAGGGTGGGACGTCATAGATTAGCAACAATATAT
>BJCN01309548.1:0-12971 GCA_018326445.1 Flaveria brownii
CGCGTACAGTGGAAGCACAGAAAGGGGTCTGAGTCCACTTGGGAGACCGAGGAAGAGAGGAGGCAGCATTACCCACATCTATTCGATGAATGACAGGTTTCAAGGACGAACCCTAAATAAAGGGGGTGGACTTGTAAAACCCGAAAATTTTGCAGAAAAGAAAGGCTTAAGAAGTTTTCGTGTGAAAAGGCTTAGTTCTCGCATGAAAGGATGTTCTCGTGCGAGAAGCCTGCGAAAAGTGGAGCTGGGGTATAAATAGTTGCGAACCCTCATGTCTGGCACTCACTTGTGCGAAAAGTGTTGATGCTTAAGAGAGAAAGCTGCCGTTTAGAGAGAGAAAGTGCTGATTTGAAGGGTTAAGGTATGTAAACTCGTGTAGTAATATTTGTTTAGTATAAAGGAACGATTAATAAGGAATGTAGCTCACGGTTATGTAGTTTTCGTTCGGTACAAGCTTCAGGAAGGTCAGGTTTGTGCTTATACTTCACGAGGTGAATTCCTAGTCCCCTTTTTTACGTAAATTTTCATATTTTTGGGATATTATGCATACTATAGGTTTTAAAATGCTTGTTTATGCATGTTTGGTGATGTTTTGGGTGTTTGTGTGTCAGATCTGCTTTAGACGCGATAAGGTGCGACATGGCTGGAAAAGCTGGGAGTTCTCATGTGACTAGTATGTTCTTGCGCGAGCAGTTGGTCGTACGTTTAGAAATTCGAACTGGGATGTCTTCACGCGAAAGGAGGTGTTTTCGCGCAAAAAAAGGGAAGTTCTCACACGACTGGAAGTTCTCGCGCGAATGAAAGCGACGCCATGGGCTAAATTTGCCTACGCAGGGTTCAGGCTTCGAAAGGGGATCTCGCATGTGAAAGTTGCGGTTGCTTATGGTCTCCCTCATGCCTCTTATTAGTTGTTTGTTATGGTTTTCTTTGTATGCTAATGTTTGTCATACCATGTGTTGTATGACGAGGCTCGCCTCACTATGTATGAATGTATGTAAAGTATAATGTAATGAAGTGAATAACATTAATGAGAAGTGAAATATAATGAATGAATGAAAGTATTGCAATCAATTGAATGGAGGTGCGTGGCCATGTTGTCGTTAGCTCAACTGAGGTGCAGCTTAGCTATCCCATGAGTATGTGCCCCAGGGGTCTAATCCTTGAGATTGACCGTATGTACGGGACCTTTGTCGCTTGCCCCGGTACTAGAGTCAGCTTCGTGCACAATGTTAGGGGTTTATTTATAGACCTCGGCCCAGTACCAGCTTCGTGCATAATGTTGGGGGATATAGCATATGACACTGGTCCATGTGGAAGTAAAAGATAATGAATCAACATATGAACGAACGAATGAATGAATGAATGATGACGTAGGTTGAGAAATATAATAGATAATTATGATCAAGGTGACATATGATGAATGATCACGAACGAATGTAAATGGTATGTTTCGAATGAAAGTAATGTATTTTATTTATAAAACTAGAACTCACTCAGTGTTGTTGATAGTTGTATGCATACTAGTTAGCAGGTAAAGTTTGATGCTAAGGAGGTGTAGGTGTGGATGCATAAGCTAGTGGGATATGTTTGAAGACTAGCATCCATATTTTTGAGAATGTTATCGTGTTAATACAATTTTTGAGATGTAAACTTAACAATATAATTATTTGACACGATTTTTGTTATTAATTAAAAGTTTAAATTCCGCTGCAAATGTTTTATTTAAATGTTTTATGCGATGAACGTCCAACTGTAAGCGTCCCAGTAATGGGGCCTTACACATTAGCAATAGTATTCATTGTTTAATTTTTTATTGTAATCATTATTCAAACAATTAATGGAAAACTTTTGAAATATTTGTGGTTGTTCTTCATCTAATATTCATCTGTTTTTCATTCATTTGATTTGTTCTAATTGTTTGTTTTTGTCAAACAACCATTTCATAATCAACTAATCGAACAACAATCAGTGATAATTCCACGATCACTGTTTGTCATCAACTAAACTTATAATTCCATGACGATCCTTGGATTCACAGGTGGTATCAGAGCCAAGTGCTCATTGATTTAGATCAGTTGATCTATCGGTATTAGTTTTTGTTTGATTAATCTGTTATATCATTAGATCTATCAAGTTTTTTATAAGATCTATTGATTTTGATTTAAATTTTTTGACGATTTGTTCATAGGATTTGAAGTATAAAACTCATTTTCAATCATGTCATTGAACAAAACATTCAAATCACAAATCGGATTTAGCTAACCAATAGCTAATTAAGATATTGGGATCAACAAATTGGTGTGATCATTAAAAACTGTTATATCAATCAGTTAGGTACTGTTCATTGCCCAATCAACTCAAATCTGCATTAAACATTTTTTTAATTCATAGATCTGAGTTATTGCTTGATTACTAATAGTTGTTCAATCATATCTGAACAAATTCAACATTAAACATTATCAGTCTCATAATTAATTGAGAACTTATTGAGAGGATTAACTAACTTTTGACATTAACAACTTAATTAATTGATAATTAAGTGTTGGTCATTAATTAGTGCATTAACAAAAGAATTTCTATTTTTGTTAAACAATCATCTAACTAAAATGAGTAATTCACCTATTGGATCAGCCTATAAACCCCCTAAGTTGGAAAACAAGGCTGACTTCAAAACATGGAAAATCCGCTTTAGGAACCATGTAATTTATACTGATTCTGATCTATGGTCATCTATAACAGAAGGTCCATACATTCCACCAACATTAGGACCAGATTATCATGACAAGAATCAGCCTATCAGTCTAAAGGATTTATCACCTGATGATGCAAAGAAGGTCAAGATTGATATCAAAACCTATAGTATGCTTGTTGTGGCTTTTCCTGAAGATATTCTCATTAGGTGTGAAGACTACAAAATAGCAAATTCACTGTGGAAAACTTGGCACACATTGTGTGAAGGCAGTGAAGAAATAAGAAGCATCAGAAAGGATTCACTCAGGTCCCAATATGAGACATTTCATCATATTGAGGGTGAATCTGTTCCTCAATAGTTACATAAGTTTATGCAACTTGTAACTGAAATGAACATCTTGGAACTCAAGTATGACAATGAGTAACTCAACAAGAAAATGCTCTGTACTCCACTTGAGAGTTGGACGCGGACAATATCAATGCTCATGAACACCCTTGATTTGAAAGCCATCGAGCTTGATACATTGGTGGCTAAATTGGAACCTCTTGAACTTGATGAGAAAACACGAAACAAAAGCATGAAAGCACCCATTGCTCCCTATTAATTCAAGGAATCAAAGAGTGTGGGGACTGCTTTCATTTGAAATGAAGATGATGAGAGCTCTTGCGATGTGAGTGATGAAGAAGAGGAAGTTGGTTTTTATGCATCAAGACCAACTAAATTGACTCAAAGTCACTCAAGCAACAAAACAAAAGGGAAAAACGATGATGGAAAGAATGCAACTACTAAGGGATCATCCTCAAACAACAAAAGCAAGAATAGTTCAAAACCAATTACAGTAGTTCTTGATTCTGAAGAGTAAAAAGCAGCATTTGCAGCTTTCAGCTCAAGCTTCCAAGCATACCTGGGCAACACTTTCACCCCCAACTCATTTTTGCCAGCAAGATCTAGAAAAACTTCATCCTAATGAAGTAGAAGAAATGGATCTGCAATTGAAGATGGCAATGATTGGTTACAGGACAAAGATATACCTACGGAGAAACAAAGGATTATCTGCTTCAGGTAGAACAACAAAGATAGGAGTTGATAAATCTATAGTGAGATGTTTCAAATGTAACCTTTATGGACACTTCTCAAGAGAAGGCAACCAGCAGTCCACATCTCAGCAGCAATATCAACATCCTCAATATCAGCAATAACACATCAAGCAAATCAAAGGCCATTCAAGCAGCCCAGCTTACCAACTCATCCCCACCAACCTCAAGTACATCTGTAGCTAGCTCAAGCAAGAACCAAGAAACTGGATTAATTGGAGCTTATATGAGAAGGACGTCTTGGAAGAGAATCAAGCTCTCATGGCAAACATGAAGAACAAGGTCCCACCAATGTCTAGAGAGGTAAGGGAAAGATTATGTTCATCCAGCTACATTGAGGAAGTTGAAAGGTACAGAACTCATGCTCAACAACTTGACAATAAAGTTAAATAAACAATGGTTTTAAATGAATCTCATGTAAGGGAACATAAGTTTTATCAGTTGAAAATCACTTCCTTACAAAAGTATTTAGATAAACTAGTTTCTGAAAATTACAATATAAAGGCACAAGTTGAGCATTTGACTGCATCGTAACAAAATCAATAGCAGAACATGCATCTACTAAAGTGAAACTTCAGAAGTTTCAACTTTCATCTCAACAATATGAGAAACTTTTAAATTCTCATATTGTATCACAAAACAAAAACAGGTTTGGGTTTTCATAATGTTACACCCCCAGTGAATAACAATTATACCTCATTACCTGATTCTATGACTAGCACCTTATCAAACCATTTTGTGCCAAGCACCAATAATGAAATTAAAACTAAAATTAATCAAGTGGCCAATGGAGATGATTCTAAGATGAGTGAAACTCAATCAACTGATTCAGAAGTTTCAAAACAAGATGAATCAGATTTTGATTTTCATGGATGTGATGATCTGTTTAAGCTGAATGATCATGATCAATAACAAGGTGATGATAAGGGTAAAAGAAGAGGTGTGGTACTTGAACCATTAGTACCAAAATCCCTAGAAGAAATCAAATCCCTATCCACCTCAAATAGGGCTGTACAAAAAGTTCGTGGCTCAAAGTTCGCTCAAAGTTCGTTCGAGAAAAGCACCGCTCGAAAAAAGCTCGTATCCAAACGAGCCGGCTCGGCTCGGCTCGAATTCTAAACGAGCCAAACTCGAGCCAGGGTTAGCTCGGTTCGAGCTCGGCTCGTGGCTCGGTTCGTTGGCTCGGCTCGTGACTCGGTGCATATAATATATGTATATATATATATATTTATATAGTATAATAAAAAATATTCTTATTACTATTACTATTATTATGATTATTATTTTTATATTAGGATTTTAGTAAGGTTTTCTATAAATAAAAATGGATTCTTTTTAGAAACATTCAATATTTTGTTTAAAAATATATATAACTTGATAGTAAATTGTTTATATTCAAAATAATGATCTTTGTTAACTAAGTACAGAGTACTCAATAAAAGGTAAAAGCCCTAATATATATTTTTTATGTTTTCATATAAATTAATTTGAAAAAAGGTTTTTAAATCGAGCCGCCTCGAACGAGTCACGAGTTGGCTCGAGCTTTTCACGAGCCGAACTCGAGCCGGTGTTTTGAGCTCGTTAAAATTTTTGATCTAGCTCGACTCGGCTCGATAAGCTTCGAGCTCGAGCTCGAGCTCGAACCCATCCTGGCTTGGCTTGGCTCGGCTTGGCTTATTTACAGCCCTAACCTCAACAAAGACACTTGCTGAAAACTATTTATAAGAGAATAGCTCAATTGAATGCTCGAATTAAAGAGCTCAACAAATAGCAAGTCTCTTAACCAACAACAAAAGGGTCTGAAACTTATGAGAAGCTGACTTCTATGGAAGAAATAAAATCTACTTCCACAGAAAAGACCAGGAAGACCATCTCAACAACATTAGCTAATCTTCTCCGGAAGAAGAACATTGTTGAGATATCAGGACAATCATCAGCATATCCTTAGCGGATGAAGAGAACTCTAAGTTCATCTAAACAGTCATCCGTAGAAGACCTAAGGAAGAAGCAAGTACCCACTGAAAAATCAGTAGCAAAAGCAAAGAAATCATCCGATGAATCATCAATAATCTAAAGCACAGGCGAGAAAGGTGAGGAGGTTGTGCATCATCAATGAAAGCTAGCTATTGAACCATCAGAACCATTTGACATCATGTCAAGAAATGAAAAAGACTCTTCAGTAGCAAAATTTGAAAAAGAGGTGAAAGAGCATAGAAAATAGTTGAAACAGAAGAAGAAAATGGTTGACTTAGGGAGTGAAGCAGAAGATAAGTACTGCAAATGGCGTAATATGACTAATCACAACACTAAAGATTGCTACTTCAACAGTTACTGTTCTATTTGCAATATGAACAACCATATGACTTCATATTTCTATTTCAATATGCATTGTGCAATCTGCAATAAAAACAAAGAAGGTTGAAAAGGCTAAGAAGCAAACATCTGCCTCTAATCCTCGACCAAAGAAGAAGGAAAAACAGCAGTCTCAAAGCAGAACACCACACATAAAGGTGGAGTTGAATGAAAGAACATTAGATGCTGAAGAGACATTCTTTGACCATTTTATTAATGGTACTGAAGTATCAAAGTAAAAATCAAAGGATGCTGAAACCTTCCACAACAAAGGTTCTTCATCAAAGGAAAATGAGAAGAAAAAGAAGGTCCAAGAGGAAGTGACTGAGAAACAAGTTCAAAATGTCTCCAATCATTCTGCAAAAGAATCATCCTCACCACCACAAACAAAACAAAATGAATCAATTAAGTCTAAAATCTAACCTGAATCATCAAGACTCATTCATGAAGGAGTGACTATATTAGACACCAGTGGCCAACCCAAGCTTATTAAGGCTTGGGTTCCCTATTCTAATTGATTTAATTTTCTATGCAGGAACATACATGGAGGGCTGACAACAAGTGGTATGTTGACAGTGGATGTTCCAGGCATATGACAGAAATTGTTCTCTCCTCCGTGACTTCAAACATAAAAATGCTTCTTATGTAGCATTTGGTGGGGATAAGAAGGGAGGTAAAATTATAGGTAAAGAATTGGTACCCAATGGTGTACTCAAGTTTAAGAAAGTAATTTTTGTGAAAACTTGCAATATAATTCACGCAGTGTCAGTTAACTTTGTGATGAAAACTATACCACTTTATTTGATAACACTCATTGTCATATTCTAAACCTTGTTTGAAAATCCCAGATGATTCATACTTCTTAAAGCACCAAAAAAAGGCAATACATATGTTTTGGACATGAACAACACCATACTAACATCAAATGAAACATGCCTGATTTCTAAGTCATTAGAAGATAAATCTCAACTATGGCATAAAAGGCTGGTTCATTCTAATATGAAGAACATGAATAGGCTAACCAAAAATGACTTAGTCATTGGCCTTCCTAAGAAAAAATTTCAATGTTCTACTCATTGTTATTTATGTTACAAAGGAAAAAAACACAAGGTGTCACATAAGTCCAAAACAATTAACACAAATACAGCAACACTCAAATTACTTCACATAGATGTTTTAGGTCCAACCAATGTGATGAGCATTGGTAAAAGGCAATATTGTCTATTTATTGTTGATGATTTCAGTAGATTCACTTGGGTTCTTTTCTTAAAACCTAAAAGTGAAACATCAGAAACACTATTGGAGTTCATCACTAACATTAAAAATCAGCTTGATTTAAAAGTCAAAATTTTCAATAGTGGTAATGGGTCTGAATTTGTTAACTGTGTTCTAGGTACCATTTGCAAGAACAAAGGCATAATAAGACAGTTTAGTGTACCAAGAACTCCACAACAAATGGAGTTGCTGAGAGAAGAAACGGAACTCTCATTGAAGCAGCTAGCACAATGCTAGCTGATTCACATCTGCCTATTACATTTTGGGTTGAAGCAGTGATACAACTTGCACTGTTCAAAACAGAATAATAGTTGTTAAAGAACCTAACAAAAAACCTGATGAGCTTTTATTTAAAAGAAAACCTTTTGTAGGCTATCTTAGAGATTTTGGATGTCACGTGTTTGTGTTAAACACCGAGGAACAATTAGGAAAGTGTTCAGAAAAAACCTAGGATGGTTTCTTTGTTGGTTATTCATCAACATCCAAATCATATAGAGTTTATATTTGACAACAAAACATTATGGAAGAAACACCTAATATATCTTTTAAAGAAATCTCATTTACAAGATCAGTAATAGGTTCATCATGGTTGTTTCATATAGATGCTTTCACAAATTCATTTAACTCTAGTTCTTTAAATATTGCAGGTTCTACGGATACATGTTATCCATATGTACCTCCAACAATGAGTGAAGTGCCGCTAACTACAGATCCACCAAGACCTCTTTGTCACACTACAAGTGTTGCAAATCATGGCCCTTCACCACAATCAATTAATGGACAACCCATTGGAAATCAAGCTTCAACATCTAAAGAAAATGTATGAGCAGTTGTTAACTCTGCGTCCGTAGATGTTGATAATGCATCCCGAGAAGTTCCTTCATCCATAGATACTCCATCTACATCCGGAGATGCTACAGTTCCATCAACTGAAGTTCCAAATCCATTAGTACAATGTCCACATCCATTAACAGCATCAGCAAAACCATAACCAACATTCGGATATGTTCCTGTAACACCTACGGAAGTTCAACCTACATTTAATGTAGCACAAAATCAATAAGATGGATACCATTTAGTATCCCACTAACCTGATAAAGAATTTAGCTACTTTGTTAATTGTCTATCACCGCTGGATCAATCACTATGACAACATCTAACCAACTTGGAAACTGTCATTCCAGTTGAAACAATGCCTACAACCAGAATTTATAAAGATCATGTAATTGAAAACATAATTGGTGATTTTCATAAAAGAACCACGAGAAACCAAAGGGGAGCAACCAATATTTGTCTCTTCTCCTGTTTTCTATCTCAAGTGGTTCCACCCAATATCACAGTTGCACTTAAAGACAATAGTTGTATTGAAGCTATACAAGTGGAGATTCGACAATTTAGAAAGCAGAAAGTCTAGAATCTAGTTGATCTGCCTGAAGGCCAATATCTATTTGGTAATAGATGGCTTTTCAAAAACAAGCTAGATGATAGAGGAATCATTATAAGAAATAAAGCAAGGCTGATAGCCCAAGGCTATACTCAAGAAGAAGGAATAGACTATGATGATGTCTTTACACCAGTTGCAAGGATTGAAGCAATCAGAGTTTTTCTAGCCAATGCTTCATATAAGAAATTTACAGTTTACCAAATGGATATAAAATGTGCTTTCTTATATGGTAAAATTGATGAAGAGGTCTATATTGCTCAAACTCCATGCTTTAAAGATCCAGATTACCCTCACATGGTATACAAGCTTGATAAAGCTTTGTATGGACTTCATCAGGCTCCAAGGAAATGGTATAAGACATTATCATCCTTCTTCCTGAAGTATAGATACAAGAGAGGAACAATAGATCAGACTCTCTTCCTTAAGCATGAACATCAAGATCTCTTGGTGGTTCAAATATATTTGGATGACATTATATTTGGATCAACAAACAAGAGATTGTATGAAGAGTTTGAAGCCTTGATCAAATCTGAGTTTCAGATGAGCTCTATGGGAGAATTAACTTTCTTTCTTGGATTACAAGTTCATTAGAAACCAGATGTCATATTCATCAACCAAGAAAGTATATTCATCATATACTAAAGAAATACAATCTTGCTGACACCTCTTCATGCAAAACCCCAACATCAACCATAGATAAGATTGTACCTGATCCTAAAGGGAAGTCTGTAGATCAAAGATTATGTAGATCAATGATAGGAATTAAAGTACTTAACTTCAAGTTGACCTGACATTATATTTGTTGTTGTGTTAGTGCAAGGTGCCAATCTGATCCAAAGGAATCACATATGAATGCTATGAAGAGTATATTCAGATATCTTAAAGGGAAGACAACACTTGGACTTTGGTATCCCAAAGAAGAAGAATTCAACCTCTACTAATATTTAGACAGTGATTTTGGAGGGTGTAACAATAACAGAAAATCCACAACATATGGATGTCAATTTATGGTACTAAGGCTTGTATCTTGGCAGTGCAAGAAACAAACAAATGTTATAGTATCCACAGCTGAAGCTGAGTACATAGTTGTTTCAGTTGGTTGCTCTTAAGTTTTATGGTTGCAAAACCAACTACTTGACTATGGGTACAATTTTCTTCACACACCAATTCATATAGATAACTAAGCTGCTATGTTTATCACTACTAATCCAATGCAACATAGTAAAACAAAACACATAGAAATCAGATACCATTTTCTGAGAGAATCCTCAAAAAATGGTTTGATCAAGTTGATCAAAGTAGATACAAAGGATTAGCAAGCTGGTCTGTTTACTAAAGACTTTGATTCAGTACGATTTAATTTCTTAATTGAGTCTTTAGGCATGTTCAACCTTGATTAATCATCATAACAAAGAAAAACATGATTTGTCCTTCAAATTCTATTTCTAAGAAAATTCCAAAAACATTCATAAAATGTATAAAAATACAAAAAGATTGTCTTAATTAAGTTGTTTTCTGCTTATTGCATTCTTATTTTAGGAAATGATAGTACACTAATACTGAGTTTACTTTCTTGTTTTAATCTTTTAATAAAGACTGATCATAAGAGAATAGATATGTGAGTGGGTTCAACCTGAGTAGAACATAAACGTGTGCATGCTTAACATAATGTTCAGATGTCAAATTATGGAAAATTCCATTTTAAGGATCATGCAAGTGAGTCTGATCCTGATGTGATCAAATTACTCACCTAAACACACTATGTTCTGACTACTTATAATTTCTATCCTTGCCACTCATATTCCCTCTGTTTTGTGTAAGCAAAGACCTGGGTTTATGCCACTCATATTCCCTCTGTTTGATCATTATAATCCCTCTGTTTTGTGTAAACAAAGACTTGGGTTCAATGCACCTCTTTTTTTATGGAAATAAAGACCTGGTGACCTGATAATGATCATATCAAAGCTTTAAAAGAATCCAATGTGATCACCTGTATATTATATTTCAAGAGCTTACACATCACTCAGCATTAATAACATTTCACAGAAATCTTAAGATGGAACTTATACTTAAAGGCACATAGTTTCTGAGTGTGAAAAAGTGATAACTTGACTCATAAACGGAGGACAAACCCTAATGTGAATTGAAGTGGAGTCTATATTTGTCAATTTTTCAACAATACCAAAACATGATAAGCAACATGCCTTGTTGAACATATACTTTTGTTTGAACTCATGTGGACCATAATACTTGCAATCAGCACTAGATCTATGTCTCCCATTTAAATTAACAAATGCATAAAGAAGGTTCTAGATGTTATAGTATGATCCTAAGATATGTTTCATATCCTTCTAAATAAGTTTCATTTTTTCTTATATTCAAAAGACAAAAATATTTTTGTTTTTATCTTTGTTGGACAATAAAGTGTTTTTCATGCTATTCTCTACTTAAATTTATGCTAAAATTCATCATTAAGCACAAATTTAGGGGAGTAGTAATAAATCAACAAGAAAAGTGAGTTTATCAAAATTAGTGAAGAAAATTGGAACTTGAGCAACTATTTTGGCTGTTGCATATTTGTCATGTGAAAATTTCAGCAGCATTGCCATGGAACAAGTTAACAGGGTCCCATAAAAAATGATCTAATAATATATTAAATTCATACATCAAAAAGGATAAATTTTTATCCTTCACAAGAAGTTATAGTGTAATATTGCTTTTCATCAGATGATACAGTATAATTAACAAAGTTAAAATTTGACCATCCGTAGATTGGTAACCTATGGATGTGAATGTTTTAACAAAGTATAATTTACTTCCGAAGATTGGTAACCTATGGAAAAAAAATTGTACTTTTGTAGATTTAGTTCAGGAATATAATGCTATGTCATCCATAGATGTTCTTCAAAAGATTTAATTTTCTTCGGAAGATTTCATTTCCTTTGGAAGATTTCCATCGGAAGATTTAATTTCCTTCAGAAGACTTAATTTCCTTCGGAAGATTTATTTTCCTTCGGAAGTGTTTTGTCTCGGAAGAATTAACTTCCTATGGAAAATCTAATATCTGCGAAAATAATAATTTTCCATGGAAGGGTAATAACGGGTGAGGGTCCCAAAGCATTAAAAGGGTCTTAATTAATTTTCTGAGAAAGTGTATAAATGATAACTTTTGACTTGTTGTTTACATTAACTTTTACAGAGCACTTTTATGACCTAGAAAATCATTCATTAAACCTTAAACCCCTCTTTCGCCAATATTCAAATTACCATTTCAAAACAACAAATCGTTCCCTTATCTAAACTTCTGTTCAACATACGAGCATTATCAGCAAGGTAAATCATTCATTATAGCATCAAAATAACTGATTATTGCTGAAATGTCATCAAAACGTTTGAACTTCTTAAAATTTTAAGATTTTGATGTTAAGCTTAAATCTTTAAATCATTGTTTTTATGATATTCTTTCATATTGCAGATGAATAATCAATTTTCTAAAGAGTATAATGTATATGCTTTCCTTAATCGTGATGATCTTGTCACTAAAGGATACAAAGAGATTATTCGCTATCTAGCAGATCGAGATTGTTTTATGCACTAACTGCTGACCCTGTAATCTATCAAGCTCATGCGATAGATTTTTGGAACACCGTAAGATTAGCAGAGGAGAATGATGAACGTGTGGTTTATGCTTCTATTAGATATGAAGTTCGAGAATAGATGAACATATTATTAGAAGGGTATTGGAGTTTGAGAAGAAGAAGTAGGTCACCTTGATGTATATGATAATGAGTACATTAAGACGGTATTTGACTTGATGGGATACGATGGTGAGTACCAAAATGGTGAAATCAAGAAAGGAAGATTATACTAGCTATATAGATTCCTTTTTCATACTTATTAAATGTATATTAGACCGGAAGTCTGGATTGGATCGTTTCTCAAGGCATATATCTTCTGGAATCATTGGAGTTTTTGAAGGAAGAACTTATAACTACTGTAAGTACATTCTTGGATGCCTATGTGAGCAGATTAAAGTGCAGAAAGCTGAGAAGATGTACATGTTCCCAAGATTTCTTCAACTCATCATAAATGATTCTGTGCCACACATTGCAAA
>BJCN01309558.1:8207-25041 GCA_018326445.1 Flaveria brownii
TTGATGAGAAAGAGCAAAATAAGGGAGAAAAGTCTCCACCTAATGAAGAAAAAATAAGATGTGTCATAGTAGTAGGATATAGTTCCATAAGGTTGTGTCTTAATGAACTTTTAACAAATCTTGAGGTTGAATAAGTTTTTACTAAATATATGAGTGCGGGAATGAGTAAACCGTTATAGTAATTTTATACCTTATAAAAGCACGAGACATTTGGTTGAACTTGAACAAGTTTGATTTTAAAGTGGATAAAGCATAATGACAAACACGATTAATGTATTATTATATTTCTATTGAAAAGAAGTGTTATAAGATCAACCAATCAATTATGATCTCACTACAATTTTTTTCAAGACAAAAAAAGCTTAAGTTGAGAAATGTGATAGGTACTTGATTTTCATGTGCTAGTTGCATTTAATTTGTGTTAATCATACTTATGTACGAACTAGAGTTACTTTAAATTCTTATTTTTTTTGTAGGTTGAGCACAAAGAATACTCAAGCTATGGATGTTACGGAGCTCAAATATGAAGTCGGTAGACCAAGAAACGAAGAAAATAGCAAAAGTAGCTGAAACTGACGTAACCTGCTCTGATACCAACACAACTTACACCGCCGTTGCTTACGCCACTCGCGTTTTTTTTCCGGATTTTGGTACTTTTAAATGTAATTTAAGAGGGAAAACCCTAGTTTTGAAAGGGTATTTGTTTTTGAGAGTTTAGAGGTGATTTTGAGCGATTCTTGGAGCATACAACTCATCTTTCAACAAATCCAATCATAAATTGAGGCATGAAATCAAGAACCGAATATCTAATCATCATCATGAGCGCTTGAATCGTTTGTAACCCTGTAACAGCCCAACGTAACCGCACCATGATATTGTCCGCTTTGGCCGGGACGAACCACCATCGCCTCACGGTTTTGTTTTCACCTGAACCGGGACGTACCACCATCGCCCAGGCAAAACGCGTCACAGTGGGGAAGGTCTCAAGCCCCTTATAAAGAAGCATTCGTTCTCCTTCCCAACCAATGTGGGATGTTACAAACCCACTCTATTTAGATAACATCTTAGTTTTTGTTTGTCGATCATTAGTTTCAACACAATTAGATTGGCGGCTTTGTTAATCTATCCAATAACATTCGAACACAATTTTGTCTATATAAATTCCAAACAAGTAATTAACTAAGTTACACGTTAAGCTTCATGATCTGAACCCGGAGTTGGTTATTCGATCTTCTAATATTGTTTTCAAACTCAACCAAATTCCAACTTTGTTTTGTTCAGACTTTCATTTAGCTTATTGTTTAATTAAAATCCACCTTCATTATTAGTTCAGTGACAAATATGTTATATGATTTAGTTAACTAATCAATTACATGTTTACGTCAACTATGGGCTTTTTTTTTACTCGACACCCTACTTGTACTACCTAATTAAGGTGAATAGAAACAGGTAAATCTTCCTCTTATTTGATCAGGACTTTGGCTCCAATTAATATTCATTCACAGTAACACTTTTGTTAAACATATTCAAGGAATATCACGGTGACATGATTATGTAGCGCACGGAACGAAATCGAAGTACTATCACGTTGATTCTGCGAATACCTGTGAAATTCTTCACCCAAACCCCCAAATTTAACACAAGAGTCACGAATTTGAAAAGACAGAAAGTTTAATTCTTAATAATATCAAGTGTCCTTTTACATTACAAGAACTTAACTTAAATAAGCAAACAAACATTCGGGATGAGCCTAAAACAAGCAACCCTAGGCCTAAACAAAAGTCTAAAACAAACTCGAAAACTACAAAAAATATAAAAGTGACCCAAAAGCCCATTTAGAGGCCTTATTTCAACTCTCTACATATACAATTCTTTGCAACTTTAGAGCATATCTTGCTTCTTAGCCCGTTGGTTACTCAAGGCTAGAGTTTCAAGCCAAGGAGATGCATGTATTTTTTTTTTTTTTTGCCTTTTTGTATTTTTGTATTTTCTCATTTCTTTCTCTTTATTGCCAAATATAATATTTTGTAAATTGAAAACATAATTTGGCCCTTAGCCCATTGGTAATCCTACGCCTCTGCTGAACTCGGTGATACGAGTTTAATTGACTTTAGGGGTGACAAATTGTGTTTTCTTTTTTTCTTTTCTTTTTATTCTTAATTTTTCTTTTTATATTCGTTTTCTTAATTACTTATTAATATTTGTTTTTTAGTTTTCTTTTTTCTAACTTTTTAATGAATTTTGGTTTCGATGTTAACTTTTGTTTGTGTCCCAAAGTACGAGCCATGATACTCTTTTTATCTAAGGAGAATTACATATTTTCTCCTACAAATATTATCAGTTACATATATATTCAACTTAAAATTTTAATTACATATATTATCTTGTAAAACTTAGTTAATTACATATATCCAACTTAATGTTTAATTACATATACCCCCTTCTAAAACTTAGTTAACTACATATACACCTAAATTAAAAGTCTAATTACATATATCCGCTTTATTAAACATAAATATTATATATTTATCCATTCGATTATTCTTATTAAAAATAACTTATATAATTAGTATTTTACTCTTATTTTTAATAAACTATAAAACTATGTTTTTTCTTTTTACTATCTTTTCGAGTTTTGATTATTTACTAATATTTCTATATTAACGTTTTTTGTTCTTTTTATTTTTTTTACCTTTTAATGCTAATTTTTTCAGGTTTCTGTACGAGACACTTATAGTCTTGTTATGCAACGTGATCCGAACACATACTTTTATATGACACTAGGTTAGTTCCCGTGTAATACACGGATTGAACAAATAAAATATTAAATAACTATTAATAAAAATATATGCATTAGAACATCATGTTTGAAGATAAAATATGATTATAAATACGTAAAATAGCTACTTTAAGCAAATAAACAATAGTATATTTTTCTTAAACTTTTATGCTATAAAAATTGTGATTTTTAAATATATTGTTTTAAGAAAAATGATTTTTAATTAGAAAAACAAATCGTTGCATTTTGTATTTTATAAAATTTTTATTTTTAAGTAGTGTGTTTTAATAAAAAATAGGTGTTTAATTTATTAAATTATATATTTTCTAATTTGAAAATGATATGAGTAATATTATTAGTATTCAATATTATTATTAATAATACAGAGAAATGAGAAAGTAAGTATGATGAAATCTACAATTGTTTTACGCTTATTTTAGTTTTTTATAGAAAGATAGATATGTTAAACACTCATTAAATAAATGAATTAAATTTTAATATAAAATATATATGTAAAATAAACATGAATAAATATGGTATAATGTTTTAATATAAAATATAATTAAAATTATATATAGGTAATTCAAGAAATAAAACAATTATACCATTTTTTAACTCTCTTATGTCAATAGTTTTATTTTTAAACATTCGTTTTTAGTTTTTTTAATAAAATTCTTATTTTTAAAAAAAATATGATTTGTAATTATTTATTTTTTAAAAAATATAATTTATAATTATTCTGGTTGTTTTAATAAGACTGTTAATATATTTCACCTGTTTATATTTAAAAAAAACATTTTAAAATATTTTGGTTTAAAAATGTTAAATGTTTTAAAAAATTTCATATTATATAAAACTTTTGTTTTTTGTTATTTAGATTTTAATTAAAAGATGTTAATTTTAATTTCCTTCGTAAAATCTATTTAAAAAAAGACAGTTTGATTTAAAAAAAATAGATAAGATAGAGAAACATAGTAATTAATAAAATTTATTTTTAATAAGAGAGAGAAATTTGTATAAGTATTTAAATTACTATAACACCCTTTTGGAGGGAAAATTGATGGATGGATGTTTAAAAAAATTACAAATGGCAAATACATAAGTTAAAAGAATAACAAGTGGCTAAAAAAACCTTGCTCTATTAGATGTTATAGATAATGAGACTGGAAGTGTCTCCTACATGTACCAAAAAATATTAGCATAAAAAGGTAAAAAAACAAAAAGAATATAAAAACCTTTAGTATAGAAATATTAATAAATAATCAAAACTCAAAAAACAAGTAAAGAAGGAAAAACATAATTTTATAGTTTAATAAAAATAAAAGTAAAAGTAAAATACTAATTATATAAATTATTTTTAATAAAAGTAATAAAATGGGTAAATATGTAATATTTATGTTTAATAAATTGGATATATGTAATTAAATTTTTAGTTTGAGTATATATGTAATTAACTACCTTTTAGAAGAAAATATATGTAATTAAACTTTTAATTTGAGCATATGTGTAATTAACTAAGTTTTACAAGTGGATATATGTAATAAAAAATTTAAGTTGGGTATATGTAATTGATGAAGTTTATAGGGGGATATATGTAATTATCTCTTTTATCTATATTTCGATCTTTAAAACCGAGCCACTGCAACTTTCTACGTTTCTTTTATGTACTAAATCACGTTGATATCATCGCTACAACGCACGCAACAAAGTTCGCAATCTCGCCGCATCGTGTCGTTTTAATTTTAATTATAGTTTATTTATTACAAGATCATAAAAATTAAAACTTAAGTTACATTGTAATTCACTTATTTCAAAACGAACCAACTCCTTTGTTTCTTTCATATTTTTTTGTCTGATTCAATCATACGGTATACGACCAAATGCCCTATTTCGCTAGTACTCGATCACCGAAAAACAATTTGTTTTTTGGCCATTATTTGATCCTAATTAACTTAATCACAAATCAATCTATAGAAGCTTTCATATGTCATTGCTTACGTACATAAGTTTGCCTATAACCACCAATATTTACTTAGATAAGTTGGTGTACGGATAAAAAAGGTAAGAGGTATTACTTCGATAAGTAAGCGTGAGTATTTTGACTTCTTAATCACAAGATGATTAGAATATTAACCCATGGAATGGATGATTAGAGGCCACGTAATAGGAATTAGGGAAGCTCCAGCAGGTTCTTTCTAGAGATAACTTAATCATCATTAACAACGCTTAGAAGTTAACAATCATAGTTAAGTATGATTAAACAAGTGTTGATCCTTCTTCCACCTCATTATACTATTAAACAATCTTCTACATAATCCCTTCATTACGCTTCGTGCTTCTATTTAAACTTTCCCCCATTTTCTTGGAGAGAAGATAATATAAGATAATTTAATCTCATGATAATACGAGACCGGCCACGTACATTCTAATGGGTTACAAAGTTACCACAAAAAGAAGCGAATTAAAGATATTAATTGGCACTAGTTACAAGTTACCTAAATGAGTTAAGTATTTATTGGTATACTCGTGCAATAGAACAAGATTGAAACATAAGTTAATAAGGGATTGTAACAAGTTATAGACATGTAACAAGCTATAGACATGTAACAAGTTAATCTCGTTGGGATTGGCTGATAACAACTCGAGTTCTAGACTTGAATCTTTTCAAGTCTTTATGTAATATGCATGTATTAGTATATATGTAACTAGAGCTTTAAATTAGCTAAGCTTTTATCACGCTAAATTTGATTTGCTCATTTAGGTTGAACTTTTCGAGCTCTCAGCCTGAGTACATAATGAGCTATTTGTGCCTATACGTTGGTTATCGAATTTGGTATCAGTATAACCCAAGATTATTGGGTCTAGCTTAAAGTACTAGTATCTAAATCGTTTGTAACTAACATTTCCTCAAATTCTAAAACTAAATATATTTATGACTAACAACTTTATTTTGAGATACTATTATAAGTACTAGGGTTATCAACAACAGTACGACCACACAACATTGTCGCACTGACATGACATGCGGCAATGTATGGCAACACTCCCACCCTCATTGTGATGCCGCAAAAGAAAATAAAGTGCAGTGAAATCCACCATGTTTACTCTCTTTCTCTTCACATCATTCACTTGACCGTTGGCCGCATTGTTGCCCGATGGCTAGGATTACAAAAACAAAATATGGAAATCTAAAATAAACCCTATAAATACCGCTTCAAACCTTAACATTTTGGCGGAACAAATCTATCTATTTTTTTTACTCTAAACAATTGTTAAAATAGCTTTATCATAATCGCATCATCAAGTAAGGACGTATAAAAAAACAAAATATATAACATTTTTTATTTTGAACACCCAAAATGTTTCGAGATGTGTTAATTGTACACCATATAGATATAATGCCGAAAGAGAACATTAAAACGTAACATAAAAACCTACATGCGCCTTAGTGTTACAAATAATCTTTAAATGATGGTATCATGTAAACACGGCATGATTCAACACGAATTTAGACGGGTTAGCAATTGGCCGGGTAAATGGGTTCGGATCATAAACGGGTCGACACATTAATGACACGATTAAAAACGTAAACAACCAGGCTCAACCCACTTCACATTCTTTTGACACACGACACACATTTAACTCATCATATTAATTAATTGACATGACTTGTTTACAAACTGTTTATCATAATGGTACAAGTTTATTAGGTTTATAAATAATTAAATATGGATTGTAATTTGTAGTAGCTTTTATAATAATTGAGTATCATTGTCTCTTAAACGGATTAGTGACATGTGTCAATAATTATAGTAAATGTGTCGTATCATTCATGTTTTAACTTTTTATATTTAGTAATGTTAAATTTGATACGTCATGTCATTCATATGATTAATCTGATTACATTTAGTCATATTAAAGTTTTCGTATGACCTCCTAATTAAACATTCAAAAAATGAGTTTAAGTTTTAACATAATTGTTTCATCGGTTCTAATAAGAGAATGGATGTAGACATGGCAAACAAAACACGTCACGTACTGCGTCATCCATTTGCTATTTAAGTTTAAAACGTTTTTTTTTTTTGGAATTTATATAGTTTTAATATAACTTTCCTCGAGATTCATGTTAAAGGAAAGAAAAAAAAAAGAAAATTGAGTGTAGCAATTTATATACGTATCACCAGCACCAAAGTCTTTCTCGTAATTTAAGTTTTTAACGAAAGAGGAAAAAAAGCCATGTGAAGGGGTTTGCCACATGGAACCAACTTTCCTAATTAGGAAGTTCATCATTACTTCCTTAAAATAATCACAATGCGACCCTCTATAAAGTGCCAGCCAATCACAACTTGCATCCATCAAACCTTAATTAAAACGGATCAAATATGTCCAATAAACTTGTCAAAATGGATCATATAATAACAAGGTCATAAAACTAACAAGGTCATAAAACTTATGCATTCAAAACATTATAGCGAGTAACCCAACTTCTAGCGGAGAATTAATATTTGAATGTGATTCAAGTTCTTTCACATTTTTGATCGCTTCCATGAACTATTATTATCAACTAAGTAGTATCTAGCCGTGTTTCACGGCGGGGTTTCCTAATGGTATATTTCCATATTAGAGTGTTCAGAAACATAGAGTCGTCTTGGCTGCAAACACTCATATACCCCGCGGAAACAATTGTTAATGGCTGCTGACAATCATTTGTTATACCGCTAAACACGGCATCTTTATTCATCGTCATTGCCCCTTGATTGTTGATGCTAACTATTACAAGTAACACAACATGCAAAACCAAAAAAACGACCGCCTACACTTGGTGGAACCCTCACAAGCCCATCTCTCTTGAGACTCTTTCATTAGAAACCCGAGCAAGAGTAAAATTGAAAAATACGAAAGCTTGGTGTCAAATATATAAGACTATCACAAACCCATTATTCATTTCACTTGCTAAATTTATATTATATAACATATAACTTTTTGAAAAAAAATTTAAATGTTATTAAATTAATTTAACTTGGCTTATAATTTTCTATAAAGAATTGCATAAGACCCTAAAGTCATGAGTTCAAGCCGTGAAAAATAACATCTGCACAGAGTGTAAAGTAAAGCTGCGTATGTCAAATCGCGAATCGATCGGATCCTTTTTCAACCTCTATGTAAAGAGGGTGTTAATTCTAATCGCATGAGAATTTACAATAGGCTTGTTAATATCAATTGCATTATACTATCATAAGAACTAATTGAGCAACTCTTGTTAGCATAATATATGCCATGTAATAAAAACAAAAATCATTGAAAAGCTGCAATAAAATTTGCTTGGAGCGCAACTTAAATTTGACTTTCCTATACATAGACGGGTTAGGCTTGAGTGGGTGCCTATGCCCCCACTGATATGCTTTGTCTGAAAGAAATCATACCAGATAGAACACGAATCAAGAACAAAGAAAATAGAACTTGATTACCGATTGAATGTAATACAAAAGAATTATAAAAGATCGCGTTGAAAAAATTAATCAACTACGACTCCTCACAGAGTATTTATACACCTCAGTTAACCACCGTTTAACTAACAGAGTTTACAAATGTCACTAAGACCCATGTACTTAAAAAAAGTAACAAATGACAAATGAAACATACAATTATTAAGAAATGACAAACTAGTCCCTGCACTAACTCTTCCGAAGTATAACACACAAACTTTGGAAGAAATCCTCTGCTCCACCAAATCTTCCAAAGGTTAAACCACAAGCGTCGGAAGAAAATTCTACACTACGGAAGAATCCTTAAATGCAAGGATTAGCTTTACCAACCTCACATTCTCCACCTTAAAGCTCAATCCTTGGAATCAACTGAACCAGAACCAAATCCAAGAATTCTCAAACACTTTTGAAACTTGCCAACAGGTAGAGCTTTAGTCAGCATATCAGCTCCATTATCATCTGAACCAAAAAAGTCCACAATGACTTTCCCTTCATTTACCACCTCTCTAATAAAATAAAGTCTAACATTGATATGCTTGGTTCTTTCATAAAAAACTGAGTTTTTAGCTAACTGAATTGCCCTTTTTTGTCACACAAGACTATAGCACCATTCAGGACAACTCCTAACTCAGTAACAAGCCCCTTTAACCATATTGCCTCCTTAACTGCATCAGTTAAAGCAATATATTCTGACTCAGTGCTAGACAATGTCACAACATGTTAAAGAGAAGCTTTCCAACTAACCATACTTCCCAGCACTTTAAACACATACCCAGATATTGACCTTCCTCTATCCGTATCTTTAGCATAGTCGTCATCAACAAAACCCCTGGACCAAAGATTTATCTACACTACACCTGTTAAAACTAAAACCAACATCAAAAGTACCCTTTAGATACCTAAGTATCCACTTTTACCCTTCCCAGTGATTCTTCCCAGGATTAGACAAATTTCTACCGACTACACTCACACACCATAGCCTAGATCAGGCTGAGTGCAAACTATCAAATACATCAAACTACCCACTGCATTTGTATAGGTACATATAATATATTTCATCCGTCTCTTTAGGACAATCATGAGCAGAGAGCTTGAAATGTTGTGTAAAAGGTCTACTCACAGACTTATAATTCTCCATCCTATAGTTCTTCAAACCTTTTGAATGTATGAACTCTGCTTTAACTCAAGAATCTCTTTCTTTCTATCCTTGAATATTTCCATGCCCAAAATTTTCTTGGCCTTATCAAGCTCCTTCACGTCAAACTCACTCATTAGTAGATCTTTAGTAGCTCCTATCTCCAAAGGATCTTTACAAGCTAGAAGCATGTCATCTACATATAAGAGTAGATAAACAAGTACACTAGCTTTACCCTCCTTTGGATACATACATGAGTCATAACTACTTCTTTTGAAACCATTAGAGACCATGAACTCATCAAACCTTTTATACCATTGTCTAGTGACTGCTTCATTAGAGACCATGAACTCATCAAACCTTTTATACCATTGTCTGGGTGACTGCTTCAACCCATACAATGACCTCTTCAATAAGGACACCTTTTCTTCACTTCCTTGAACTACAAAACCCTTAGGTTGAGTCATGTAGATCTCCTCATCTAAATGGCCATGAAGAAATGCAGTTTTCACATCTAACTGCTCTAACTCCATGTCCATAGTAGTTGTAAGAGCTAAGATCACCCTTATTGAAGAATGCTTGACTACAGGATTAAAAATTTCATTATAGTCCACTCATTCCTGTTGAGTAAAGCCCTTAGCCACCAACCTGGCTTTAAACCTTGGCTTATCTGAGCTTGACAACCCTTCTTTAACTTTGAAAATCCACTTGCATGGAACCAACTTCTTACCTTTGGGCCCATCAACTAAAACCCAAGTTTGATTTTTTTGCAGGGAATCCATCTCCTCCTACATTGCATGTCCCCATTCCTCACTATGTTCAGAAAAAACTTCCTCTTCATAGGAAATAGGCTCAGAAGAACTCTCTTCTTCTGCTGCAAAAAATACAAAAGTAGACAAATCATCACTACTTCTGTACCTCACTAGAGGCACTATAACCCTATTAGGCCTGTTTTTAGCCAAGCCTTGTGAAACAGTATCTGTTGCTTGTGTTGCTCCATTACCTTTAGAACCACCACCTTTATTAACCTCATCATCACTAGTATCAGGATGCTCCACCTTAATGAAACATTTCTTATAACTACTAGTTTCACCTTCTTGAGATACACCAGATCTGTTCCCAATCACATCTCTATATATGGTATCTTCATCCCAGGTTACATCTCTACTCACAATCACCTTAGGCTTCACATCATCAATCCTCCACAACCTATACCCTTTGACCCCTGTAGGGTACCCTATCATGACACATTTATGAGCTCGGGCCTCAAGCTTACCTTGCTTGACATATGCATATCCCACAGAACCAAATGCTCTTAGGTTGCTGTAATCTTCCTTCTCACCTGTCCATGCTTCCATAGGAATCATCATATGAATGGCTGCAAATGGAGATATATTAACCAAATAAGCTAATGTAAAATTGCTTCTGCCTAAAATGTCTTAGGCAAACCAGAGCTTATTAGAATACACCTCACCTTATCTAACAGAATCTTGTTCATCCTCTCAGTTAACCCATTCTGCTGAGGGGTTCTCAGAACTTTTAGATGACTTGAGATTCTATGTTGTTTATGAGTTGCAAAACTTAAGACCATTATCTGTCCTTAATTTCTTGATCTTCCTTTCAGTCTGAGTCTCAAATAAGACTTTCCAATCCTTAAACTTACTGAAAGCTTCATCCTGGTTTTTAAAACATATACCCAGACCCTTCTTGATTTCATCAATTAAAGACAAGAAATACCTTGCACCTCCCAATGAATGAGTCTTTGCTAGCCCCCACAGATCAGAATGTATGTGGTCCAACACACCCTTGAACTTATGATGACTCCTGCAAACTTAACTCTATGTGACTTTCCAAACACATAATTCTCATATATACTCATCTTGCCAACTTTCATATCACCTAATACATTTAGTTTCTGTAATTCTATCAGGCCTTAATGACTGATATGTCCAAGCCTCTTATGCCACAGATCAGCATCACTTTCAAACTTTGATGAAGAAACTGAAGCACTAACATCTTGAGACATTTCTCCATCCAACAAGTGTTGTTGGAACTTTTTGTGCCAGCCAAGATCAATAGAGACCCTCTTACAACTTTTGCCATGCCATTCTTTAGACTTATATTATACCCAGCTTTCTCAAAGGTCCCCAAAGAGATCAAATTCCTTATCAACTTAGGTATATACCTGACCTTCTCTATAACCACTTCAGTTCCATTATTCAACTTCAGTGACACGGAACCTAGACCTTTGATTTCATATGGTCTATTATCTCCTAACTTCACATCTCTAAGATCTTCCATCTTGAGACTCTTAAAGTACTCTAGATGTGGAGACATATGATATGAACAACCTGAGTCTAGAGTCCATTCTTTTCCTCATTTCACCTTTGACACAACCATGACACATGCACTATCATAACCATCACTGGATTCTTCTTCAGTGAATTTCCTTGACCCTTAGGAAAACCATGTTCTGTCCGCTTCTTCTTTCTTTGAGGGCATTCTCTTTTTAGATGTTCATCTGACTTACAGATATAACACCTTCTATTCACTCTAGACTTAGATCTTGAACCCCCCCCCTTTGGCTTAGAGCTCCTTCTCTTAGATCTACCCTCACAAGCAATCCATCACCAACTTCATCCTTTTCATTAGACCTCTTCTTGAGTTCTTTAGAATTTAGTGGTGACAACACTTCTTCCATGGACAATGCATCTCTTCCATACATCAATGTGTCCACAAAGTGTTCATATGACTTAGGAAGAGAGGTGAGAAAAATGATGTCCTAATCCTCCTCATCCAGGGTAACATCTATATTTTCAAGATCCAAAATCAACTTGTTAAATTCATTCATATGATCTTCAGGTGATTTACCTTGTGTCATCTGAAACATGTACAATCTTTTCTTCAAATAGAGACGATTTACGAAGGACTTGGTCATGTACAACCCTTCCATCTTTGCCTAAATACCCGTAGCGGATGTTTCTTTGGACACCTCTCGCAACCCCCTATCTCCCAAACACAAGATAATCGCACTATGTGCTTTCTCAAGTATTGATTTCTTCTCTGATCGATTAGATTTCATGGTAACTTATGTTCTCCAAGTAATGCATCAACACACCCTTGTTGAACTAGCAATGCACGCATCTTCACACACCACAAACCGAAATCGTTCTTCCCATCGAACTTCACAAGATCAAACTACGTGGACACCATCGTTCACTTTCACGATTCCGATCGAATCACCCTGGTTCTACCGATCTCTCAGATTCTTGATCAAATCACCCATGTTCTAATCTGAATTTAAGTTTCCCACCAAAGCTCTGATAATTGTAGAAAAATCACACCAAATAGAACACGAATCAAGAAATAGAACTCGAATTAAGAACAAAGAGAATAGAACTTGATTACTGATTGAATGTAATACAAGAGAATTATGAAAGATCGTGTTGAAAAGATTAATCAACTGTGACTCCTCACTGAGTATTTATACATCTCAGTTAACTACCCTTTAACTAACTAAGTTTACAAGTGTCACTAAAACCCCTATACTTAAGAAAAGTAACAAATGATAAATGAAAAAAACAACTATTAAGAAATGACAAACTAGCACTAACTCTTTCGAAGTATAACACACAAACTTCAGAAGAAATCCTCTACTCCACAAAATTTTCCAAAGGTTAAACCACAAGCTTCGAAAGAAACTTCTACACTTTGGAGGAATCCTTAAATGCAAGGATTAGCTTTACCAATCTCACACTTTGGATCCATTTATGAGTGGGTAGAATATCAGGCTCGTGAACCCATTGATTGAACCAATTAAATGAAAGCGCACAAGAGCTATAATTTTGACTGGTTGGAATGGATTAAAAAATAGGTACATTATAAATACACAAAAATATAAATTGTTTTTTACTCCGATTAATTTTACTTTTTTTTCTACTATATTCATATATGTATCACTTAGATTTTAATACTTTTTACACCAAATGGATAAGAAGAAGCAAGTTGCAATCTAAAAAGCCACCAAACCAAAGTTTGGTTCTCTAACAGTAAATGGATCAAAGGGTTTTAATAGTTTGTGTTTTTTACACTGTGATACAAGGATAAAATCAAAAAATAAATATAAGAGATAAAAGAAACATACAAGGAAACAACTATCTTTGTGATCAAAAGAATGGAAAGTTAGAATAGGAGAATAAAAATAAATACATGGTAAAATTTTTGCACTCAATACTCTCCCGCTAGTTAGAGCATGTAGATTTCTAATGCCCAACTTGTCATGTCGGAATCGAAGTTGCTGAGTTCCTAAACCTTTCATGAAATTATTTGTGATTTGAAGAAAGGGATGGATTTCTTGATTGTATACTCTTTCCCCAACAAAATAACATTCCATCAAACATGCTTGGTTCGTTCATGAAATATCGAATTAAAGGCAATGTGGCGAGCCGCGTGATTATCATAGATTAAAGAAGTTGGTCCGTCGAAAACAATTCTAGATCCCTTAGGAGCCATTTTACCCATAGAATTCGTTGATGGTGGAGGTCATAGATTGGTATTCCGCCAGCATAGAGGAAAGTGAAACAACATATTATTTTTTCATGTTCCAAGAGAACGGTGCTCCACCTAAGGAAAGTAAGTAACCAGTTCGAAATTACATTGTGTATAAACATCCAAGCCAAGCAGAATCACAATACGCCATGAGTCTACAACATCCTTCTCCTAGAAGAAGAACTCCTTGCTCAAGTGTGGGCTTAAGGTATTACTATACCCATGAGTCATGTCCATTTAGGCTAGTCTCGGGTTAGCAACGAATTGACTTAATATGTTTACTAAATAGGCAATGTCCAACAAGTGGCTTGCAGATAGAGCATCCTCCATATCATTCGATGATATTGACTACCATCAACCTTTGGTTCACCTTCACTTCTATCCAGCTTAAGATATTGTTCAACAAGGAATGAACTTGGTCTACATCCTTGCAAACCATAATCTTTAAAGCATATTTTCTTTGACTTAATACTAATCCTCCTGAGGTGCGAGTAATTTTTATTCCATTAAATTATTTAAGGGCCCTACAATCTTTTATTGCTAACCTTATAACAAGTTGTTCTTTTTGTCTTGTATCTTGTCTCCATCATTGCCCACTATCACAACATCATCAACGTAGATGAGTGTTGCTACAAAAACTTTCTCACATCGATAAATCAAAAGAGAGTGGTTTGTTTTGAATTGTTTGAAACCAAGTTAAAGTAGGACATTGGTAAACTTTTGGTATCAATTACAATAGGCTTGTTTCAACCCATAAAGTGATTTCCTTAATCGGAAAACTCTGGTTTCTCCCATTTTAACAAAATCTTAAGGAATTTTCATATACAACACCTCCTTCCCTTCAAATCTCAATGTAAAAAGGTTTTGCTCATATCAAGTTGGTGTATGAACCAATTTTGTTTGACTACCACAACTAAAACTATTCTAAGGATAATCAAATCAGCAATAAAAGTAAATGTGACATGGTAGTCCATTCCCTCAAATTATGTGAATCCCTTAGCAATGAGTCATGCCTCGTACCTTTCAAAATCTCTGTTTGGGTTACATTTCACTTTGTAGACCTAGTTGGAATCAATGGCTTGTTTTCCCTTTGGTATGTTTACGAGGTCCACGTGCCATTTTCTTCAAAAGCATGAATCTCCATTTCATAGGGTCTTTCCACTTCTCATTTTTAATGACCTGATGAAAATATTTTGGCTTATCGATCCATTCGATAGTTGCTAGGAAAGCCTTGTGAGTGTTAGAAAATTTTCCATATGAAACAAAATTGGTTAAGGGATGTATTGTCAAGGATTCTTAAGTTAGTGTGGTTTGTTCATGGTCTATATATAGGGGGAGTTGAACATTGAAGTCTTTAAATGGCTTGGTTGTGAGTTGGTTCGTATAAGACGAGTGAGTTCATTGACTTAGCTTTGTAAAATTTCTTCAACGACATGACTTTTGACTTTTTTTTCATCTGATGGTGGTGGTCCTTTGGTTTTCTGGGCTTGAGTCTTCAAATTTTAAATCTTGATTTAGCTATAAGTCTTATTTTGCTAGTAGGCTATACATAAAATAGTCTTAACACCATTTTTATGGACTTTCTTCTTTAAAATGAGCCATGTTAATTGTGGGATCAAATAAATCATTGTGTTTTTGGCTAATGTTTATTTATTAAATACAAAACTATTTTTATAAAGTTTAACGTGACATCATAATTTTCTTGTACTTAATATCACATATCTTATACCTTTGGTCCCTTATGGATACCGTAGGAAAATCCTAGGTCTCCTCCTTTCTTGAAACTTATCGCCCTTGGTTTCATTTCTTCTATAGTAAGCTAAGTAACTAAAAGTTCTCAAGAAGTCTTAATCAAGTTTTTGGTTAAAAAGAACTTCATAAGGAGATATGTTACTAGTTACCTTAGAAGGTAACCGATTAATAATATATGTGATGGTCAAGATGCACTCACTCGAATTTTTTTTGGTAACATAGCTTAAAAAGTTGGAGTCTAAGAGGTTTCAAGCATGCACCTATGATTTGTTCCACGACCCCGTTATGTTGTGGGGCGTGTAGACAAGTTGTTTCATGAAGAATCCATTGTTCATTATAAACCTTTAACATGTCATTTGATGTAAATTCCCCTCCGTTATCGCACCCAACCCTTTTTATCATTTTTCCAAATTAGGTATTTACCATTTTATGAAGATACATTTGTCACTTGCTAGCTTGATGTTTGTGTTTTAATAAAAACTAGTGGTAAGCTCACGCAATGTCGCCATGTGGACAATTTACAAGTATTTAGTATAGTTTAGATAATGGTAACTTTTAAAACCTACTTTGCATTCTAAAGTTTGTTTTGTTCACACGTTTTGATTGCTAATAGTAGTAGTCTAACCGTCATAACAATATAACAATAAACCCAACTCGCTAGATGGTGCGATGTAAGTGAATTTATGATCCACCATAATTGTATATGTTGAAATTCGGAATCCTAAACCATTTTCTTCTCTGATGAAGACCCAAGAACCACCATCTCAACTATCACAACCCAATTTAAGATCAAACGATGAACGTCACATCAGTCGTTCTAATTAATCGTTTTTTTCTATTAATTTTGAAATAAACATTGATTGGGCATTTGATAATGGCTTCAAAAGTTCACAATTTGTACTTTGATATCCACCGTGGACGTTGGTGAAGTACCTAGTGTTGAACATCTTTTATGATTGAACAAATCATGGTAACATCAACAGACTTATGGGTTCTAGTGTCGAACAACTGGGACGGAAAACCACCGCAACCTATGGCTAGGGTTTTATAGACGGAGACTATAGTACCCGGCAAGTGTGGAGATATTGAAGACGAAGGCGACACAAGTGAGTAGAAGCCTGAATTAGGACTTCA
>BJCN01309565.1:0-11392 GCA_018326445.1 Flaveria brownii
AATATCATATGAAATTAACACCAATAAGGTCTAGATCAATTAATTTAGGAGGAGGTAACTCCATGATCTTTCAATGTGGAGGTTATTATGTTTCATGTGGATCAGGGGTTTTACCATGATAAACCTTCAGATGATGGGTTTTCCGTGGAGTGATGGACGGTGCGAGTCATCAAGACCGTCTGTGTTTATAGGATGCACGTTACTTTTCGCCAATAAGTTCACCCGCGCATGTTAACCTAACTCAGAGATCCAAACAATTTGACCAAACCCGAGTTGCTTTAATGGGCTCTCTTTGTCCTTATGTAACCTGCCCCGTTAACCCAAACACTCTCTCTCTCTCCCTCTCTCGGCTCATCCTCACAAGAAAACTTTTGTAGCTCATTATCTTCCACCTCTTTCATCCCTCAAATTAATCGATTTCACTCTTGTTTTCTCTCCAAACATCCAAATATTATTAGGGTTTTTCTCCCCTTTTCCTCCGATTTTTCTAACCATCAATTCCTCAATCTCCACCTCTCTCCTCCATCCCACCGCTCTAGGGTTTGCAGATCTGAAAACCACTCGCAATTCACCATGTTTTGGCACCTTACAGCTCTATCTGCTTCTTCACCTGTAAGTCACAATCGCATGATTTGGTTTTGTCTGTTTCCAGATTCATGAATTTGTATGTTTTAATACGTCGATTGAAAGTATTGAATGATTTGTTTGTGATTTTGGTCCTGTTTGCCGCTTACGAAACGGATCCTGCTTTTTTGTTTGTTTCTGGTGTGGTAGTTGTTTTGATTAGTGAGTATGACGTTGTTGGATTATTGGATTATCGGAGTCGTTGGAACTTGTGATTGAGGTGGTGAAATAGCGGTTTTGGTGCTTGTAATTAAGCGTGGAAGTGATGATGGGTGGTTTTTTGTTCAGCTGAAGTTGGATTAGGTGTGATAACTGTGGTTTTTTAATTATTTACTTTGGTTGATTGGGAGAGGACAAGGGAGGTGTAGAAGGAGGTCACATGTGGGATGTTTAATCTATCTGAGCTATATAGAAAGCTGTAAGATGGTAGGATTAATGAAGAGTGGGATTTCTCAGCTGTTGATTCGTGGAATTTAAAAACAATAAATTTGCGTCTTTATGGTGTTTGACTACGGATCAGTGGATCATAGAGTTCATTGAAGAAATCCTTAACATGATAATCTGGTTGAATTAATTAGAAGGCTAATCTATATGGATAGAGGAGGCAAAGTGAATTAAGCAAGTGAAAATTAGAGTGTTGTTTATTATTGTGTTCTTTATCCTGTGTGTTATGCAAGGGCCAAATCTCAAATGGGTCAATCAATCATATTAAATTGCACTGGGCCAGTTTTATTTTGTCTGCGGTATTTCTATGTGCTGCTTAATTTCTTTTAATATATGGTTTGTCATATGTTTAGAATAGAGTTCATTGAAGAAATCCTTAACATGATAATCTGGTTGAATTAATTAGAAGGCTAATCTATATGGATAGAGGAGGCAAAGTGAATTAAGCAAGTGAAAATTAGAGTGTTGTTTATTATTGTGTTCTTTATCCTGTGTGTTATGCAAGGGCCAAATCTCAAATGGGTCAATCAATCATATTAAATTGCACTGGGCCAGTTTTATTTTGTCTGCGGTATTTCTATGTGCTGCTTAATTTCTTTTAATATATGGTTTGTCATATGTTTAGAATAGAGTTCATTGAAGAAATCCTTAACATGATAATCTGGTTGAATTAATTAGAAGGCTAATCTATATGGATAGAGGAGGCAAAGTGAATTAAGCAAGTGAAAATTAGAGTGTTGTTTATTATTGTGTTCTTTATCCTGTGTGTTATGCAAGGGCCAAATCTCAAATGGGTCAATCAATCATATTAAATTGCACTGGGCCAGTTTTATTTTGTCTGCGGTATTTCTATGTGCTGCTTAATTTCTTTTAATATATGGTTTGTCATATGTTTAGATTGAGTCTATCTTGGACAAGGAGCATTTCACATTGGAAGAGCTTTTGGATGAGGAGGATATTATTCAAGAATGCAAAGCTTTGAATAGTCGTCTCATTAACTTGTAATTTAACTTTATTTATTTATTTATTTATTTTTATTTTGTAATTTATCATCTAGAATAAGCTCATGTTTCTCATAGACGAAGTTTGTAACATTTCCGTACGTTAGACTACAATAGAATGACAAATAATCTATATGGTGATACTTAAGAGTGTGCTTGTTTTTCAGCTTGCGGGACAGAGTTCAGGTTGAACAGTTACTGAGATACATCATAGAGGAGCCTCAGGAGGATGCTGATAGCAAACGTATTTTCAAGTATGTCAGTGGTCGTGACTTGACATTTGCAGCAAATTTTAGTATCAGAGCATTGTTATTTTATCTTAACTTTGAATTAACTTGTTATATACAATATTTGGAGCAAAATTTATTATATATAATAACTTCTTTACATATTTAGGTTCCCTTTCATTGCTTGTGAGATATTTACATGCGAAATCGATGTCATCTTCAAAACTTTAGTGGAAGAAGAGGAGGTGCAATAGTGTTTTGATGTCTGAGTTACATTTAGTACGAGTTGTTACATAAGTTCATTGTTATTACATTTAGTCTCACATGATATCCCTCTTTCAAAACCAAACTTGCAGCTGATGAATTTACTTTTTTCATTTCTGGAACCAACTCGTTCTCACAGCGCCTTGCTGGCTGGGTACTTCAGCAAGGTATGTTCTTTAAAGATGGATCTATCTTGTTTCGGGTACTACTGCTGCTATTATTGTAGTTGTTGTTATTATTATTATTATAATCCATCTTCTATTATCGTCTCTTTCTATCTCAACACACATGCATTCTTTGCCAATCCTTATTTCTGTCTGGCAGAACCGTTGTTTCTGATAGTTTATATGGTATTGTAGGTTGTGATAAGTCTCATGTTGCGGAAGACGGTTCCACTTATGAATTATGTTCAAGTGAGTGTAATTTTTATTTTCTTGGTGGTGTCTTATGATTCATATTCTGCTTAATATTCTTCAGAAAGACCCAACCATACAATTGATCCTTATTTTCACTTGATGTTATGGCTTCTACTTCCGTTCTTTACTTTTTTCTCTGAATTTAATCACCATGTTTTTACTAAGGTTTGAGCTTCTTTGCCACTAGCACAAATACTAACAATTACATGATAATATACTAAAGATTTTATTTTATTTTACATTGCGACAGGTTCATCAATATGTTTTTCAACAGCTGGTTGATTTGATTGGAATTACATCAATCATGGAGGTGAGTAAATTAGTAAATGTAAATTTTCTATCAAGGTTGCACACAAGTTTACTATTAAGTTCATGTATAAATCAACTTGAGCTATTTATATTGTAGCATTATGATAGCTCTTACATGATAAATGATTGATTATTATTTTCTTTTTTATAAACAGGTCTTGGTAAGACTTGTTGGTGCTGATGATCATATGTACTCCGATTCCGTGGATGTGATGCAGTGGTTAACAGATAGCAGCCTGTTGGAAATGATTGTGGATAAATTGAGTCCATCCGTAAGTACAACCTCATATTTGTATATGTACATGCTTAGCTATTTATGTGTATATAAGTTGTATTTTCTAATCATTATTCTTTGAAATTGTTTCAGAGCACTCCTGAAGTACATGTCAATGCAGCAGAAACTTTATGTACTATAACTAGAAACGTGTCATCTCCACTTGCCTCCAAACTTTCTACCCCAAGGTTTGGACGTTTTCATATACTGGAATATCTGTTTATTCTTTATTTACTCTTTAGAGTATGTGATATTTTTTATGCTTTTCTTTTTTACAGTTTCGTTTCAAGGATTTTTGGTCACTTGTTGGATGATTCACATTCGAAATCCGGACTTGTTAGCTCATTGTGTGTTTGTATATCTTTATTGGATCCAAAGAGATCAGTTCCTTCACCTCCCTTCTATTCTTTTCGAGGTCAACACATATATGAGGCACCTGTGAAAGTAAACCAGGAAACTGTAGGAGCAATGTTACCCAAACTTGGTGAGCTTTGTGCATATGATGGCAGCATCTTGTCTTACTTTCATGATCGTAGCTGCTGTAATATTTCAATGATCAGCTACCTTGAGTGCTGTATCAAAGAAAGAAGATAATGGCAGTTGGGATGCAAAAGTTACTGTCTAAATTTAATAATTGGAACCAGCAGATACCAAAAAGTTTTCACAACCCTTTTAATTTTCATTCTAGAATTGTAGCGTTCAGTCTTAGATGGGATGATTTTCATAATTGCTGGTAGTATGCTAATTGAGTTTGGTTTATTATGCAAAACATGGTATATGAGTTTTTTGATGACATGTGTAACTTTTCAGGTGACTTGTTAATGTTATTGAATGTGTCACTAGATGACAAAATTTTGCCAACAACATATGGCCAGTTGAAGCCACCTCTAGGGAAGCATCGTTTAAAGGTTAGTTTACTCAATATATGTTGCTTTTATTTGTTGCGTATTTTCATTCTTGTGAGAACAAATTTGTGATGATGATAATCTTGGTTTTTGGCTAAATCGGCTCAAGGTTGAAACATGTAATGTTTAAAAGTTATAACTTTTTGTGAAGATGTTGGTGTGTAAATACAGTTACAAGAACTATACTGTTTCACTAGTAATATATATTTTTAATTAATTGCATTAGTAATATATTTTTTAATTAAATCATTTAGAAGATTATACGATTTAAAAGTGAACTTTCGGCTACCTTTGACTGGTTGGAGATGAAACGCAACCCGAATAAACCATATGTAAATGGGTCTAAATTGTTACCTCAACTAGTTTATGATGTGATACTATCTGCTTGCAGATTGTGGAATTCATTGCAGTTCTATTGAAAACTGGGAATGAGATTGCAGAGAAGGAGTTAATCAGCTCTGGAACCATTCAAAGAGTTATTGATCTTTTCTTTGAGTAAGGCACCACTAGTATACCTACATTGATATTCTGGTGATAAAAGTAGCTATGTTAGTTAAAAGTCAAATGATCAATCATTGTAGGATTAATCTAATATATGATGGATGCATATTTTAACAGTTCCTTTTACTTTTAACTTATGAAGGTACCCATATAATAGTGCCTTACATCATCACATCGAGAGTATTATATTTTCCTGCCTCGAAAGCACAAACAATACCATCATCGATCATCTGTTTCAAGGATGTGATTTGCTAACCAAGATTCTGCAAACAGACAACAATCCCTTCCTTTCTGAAGAACCTAATCAGGTAACTGTTTTACTTTATTCAGATAGCAAGAATATGTAATATAAGTCCATGTAATCTATTTAATGTTTACAAACAGGCCTTCAAATATAATCGTCAAGTATAAGCAACTTATTTCTGGTCAAAATCTTATTAAACCTTTCTGCGAAGTATAACTTTCCATGCAGGTCTTCTTATTACATATTTCTTTCAACATATAAGACAAGCTTTTGGAATAATACATTATCAAGGATTTGACTTTTCATTATATTATTTTGAATGCCATAAGAATATATAAGAACTTAAAAAAGCTGACATGTGAAACACAACCTTTGCTTTTGTTTTTAGTTTTTATCAGTTTTCTAATAATATTTAATTTTGATACTACCACTGAAACAATCAGGTGTTCATCCTTGTAAATTTACAGATTATTGTATACTACTATTTGTTATATCTTATTAATGTTCTTTTTAAACAAGATACTTTCTAGAAAAAGTTGTGATAAATGTTGTTATTTATGCAGCCTACAGTACCGGCTGCTGGAAGAAAGGCACCCCGACTTGGGAACCTTGGACATATTACACGCATTGCCAATAAAATTATGCAGTTGACGAATACTGATAGTCGCATTCAGATACATATTCAGGTATGCTGTTATTTATGTAATTATTGATTGAAAGAAATAGTGAAATATATTTTATGCATTATAAATTATTGGTACCAGCCTTGCTGGTAATGTCTTTCTGCATGTAAGATTCATGCTGAAAGTTGGTCACTACTTATAAGAATCAATGCAAAGTTGATGTTTTTCTCATAAGAATCATGCTAGCTGTTTTCTCTTCTTGATGTCATCTTAGAATCTTTCATTCTGGTATTCTTGAAGACCAAACTCTGTATTTTCTGCATCTTCTTAGCTTAACCTCTTGTAGACTGGCTTGGAGTCTTTTAAAAAATCTCATGGATGAGCTATCATGTACAAATGTTTCGTTACACGTGTGCACACGCACCCACATATACAAACCGCATAAACACTTGTTCGTAGTGCTGTCCAAATTTAGTGGAAGAGTCAAGGGAGAAAGAGAGGCGGTTATGCCTTATGAATCATAGTTAAAGCACTATGTAGTATGTACACGCACTTATGCCGGTTTCACAGTTCTCTAATTGGTTTTGTATTTAACAAAACCCCTTCTCTCTATATACATCTTATATGTTATGTGTGTAGAGGGAGGATCAAATACAACACAACTTTTGTCTAAAAAGTGCAGGAACCTAGGCCTTTGAACAAACTATTTTCATATTTAAGTGACAATTTCATAACTAATTGGAAGTTGGTAGTGGGTAGGAGGGAATTCATACGCTTTGT
This sequence comes from Flaveria brownii, assembly GCA_018326445.1. Taxonomy (NCBI): domain Eukaryota; kingdom Viridiplantae; phylum Streptophyta; class Magnoliopsida; order Asterales; family Asteraceae; genus Flaveria; species Flaveria brownii. The sequence goes on from BJCN01309565.1 coordinate 6,613, forward strand.
TGACCTTTTTCATTAATACTAGTTCCACTCATTTTTTTTAATTCAATCATCTTTTTTTATGTACTTTATTATTTTTTAAAAAAATCATACCATAAAATTGGGAATTTTTTAACTCTTAAATATTAGTGTAGCATTGCTATGTTTTCTTAAATGTCATTTTTTAAATACCTGTAAAAAACTGGCAATGCAAAGTGTTGTTATCCCACTTTCATTGTTTATCCCATTTCACGTTGTTGATATTTTGTTATGTGTGGTATAAACATGTGTACACAAAATGGATGCATATACCTGCAAGCATTAAAAGCACTCATGTACACATGTCACCACCTTATCTTCTACACTTCTCACACAAAACCTGATTTGTATTGGACCCGGCCCCTTATATATACGTGTATGTGTGTATAATGTTTCTCAGGCATGACTGCAATTTAAAATCTTGTTCTTGTGATTTAGGAAAGTAGTGAATGGAACGAATGGCAGGCTACAGCTCTACAGGAACGGAACATGGTTGAAAATGTGTACCGATGGGTTTGTGGGTATGTAGCCATCATTTATAAATTATGCTGAAGTATCGATTTGTAAACTAAACAAACAGAAGCCTTAATTTGCTTCCACTTTTACTTAATATGCCTGCATAGCTATTGTGAAACAAGTATTGCTGTCTTCTTTCTCATTTGTCATAAAAACTATATTTTACCTTAGATTTTTTTCCCTTTTATGTCTTCTTTTTTCTTAATAAAACCCGACTAACTTTACTACATGATAGTATGATACTTGTTATTTACTTTCAAGTAGCTACTAATTTTTTCTTCTATGTTTATTTTTTCAGTCGACCAACTTCAATACATGATAGGAACAGGGATAGTGATGAAGATGACATTAATCATGACAGAGATTATGATGTTGCTGCCCTAGCAAATAATCTAAGCCAGGCATTTAGATACAATGTTTATGATAATGAGGAAAGTGCAGAGGTATGTCAAAGGTCTTTTTATATGTGCTCGTATTTATAGCCTGTTTGTAAATTTTTATAGAAAGGTACTTATGTTATTGGAATTCTTTTTTCTAATTACAGGGACGCGAAACTCTTGGTCAAGGTGACGAGGTAGTATTCTAATAAATGAGTTCAGTTTTGCATTTATTTAGGGAGTTCTTGCATAGAGTTGGCAAGATGGTTGGTTGCATAATGGGTTCACAAGGGTCTGATGGGTTTGACCTTCATGCACTTTTTTGTCTTTTGATATATAGATAATGACTTAGTTAAGATTAGAAAAGCTAAGCTATCACAATAATAATATTGATTTCAGTGCCTTTTAAGTCTTAACCCACTTGGATATATTCTCTTTGAGTTAAATTTCTTTATTTAACTCATTTGAGACAAAAGACAACTCAAATCGAGTTGCTCACAAGTATATAGGCTGGAATTGCCATTCTATTATTACACATAGGAGCATGGATTTTTTCCCTTATATATGATCTATAATAACATTATATTAATTATTTTTTGATGGTTTGTCTCTGCACCTGTTGAGACACTGTTACTAAAATCTGTAAAATTCAATATTGAGATGCAGGAGGGTTACTTAGATGATGAATCTGCTGAAGTTGTCATATCATCCCTAAGGTTGGGTGATGACCAAGGCAGGTAGGTTTCAATCCATACATTCATAGTGTATCTTAATGCATAAAACCAACTAAACTGTTATATTAAGAAACTAAATTATTTTTGTAACAGAATTAGTTATTTATAGTTCATGGTTTTCGCAAAACAAAGAACTCATTGTATTGGTAGAATTCTTATAGTTTGGTATTTACTTATTTTTTTTTTAAATTCTATGCACAGCAGTTTGTTTACAAATTCAAATTGGTTCGCTTTCCAAGACGAGAAAATGGGGGATGCACCAATGACCGCCACCACACCATCAGAAATTATGGATGAGATCAACTTGAATGAATCTTCTACCAGTAAAGATGATGACGTTGTAGTTGGATTGGATGAAGAATTTATTGATAAAAAATCCGATTCTAGCCCTAGCCGAAGCCCAAACCCGTTCAGTGAGGACTACATAGCAAATGAGAAAACAAATGCATCAGATGCTGACTTTTTCAGATTCGAGTCAACAGACAACGAAGACCTGTTTGCAGATAGACCCATGCCCGAATGGGTAGGATGGAATGAACCCATTGTCGGGTCAGGAGTCAACCCTTTTGAAGATTACGACAACACCCCTAATCTCGACATGGAGGCACCAGTTGAGGCAGCACCATCCCTACCAAATGGGTCAAGCCCAAAAGATGACGCAGTGCCTTCAATGTTTGAAGATGGTGTGGAGTTTGTAGGGGTGGAATCAGACGGGTCAGAAAAGGCAATGGACAAAGCCCTAAAAGAGGGAATTGTGGGGGAAGCAGGAGCCTTAAAAAGAAAAGTAACACCACCTAGTGGAGGTGAAAAAGAGAACGATAATGAGGCCAAGGAGTTTAACGACAGTAATTATTGGCGGGTTGATCAAGAGATCGCGGTTTCTGAATGAACATTGGTGTGATGTTTTTGTACTAAAGTGATGTACAGTGAAGTGGAGTATAATTTTGTTTTAATGGACATAGTTGTGTAGGGTTTTGTTTGAAGTGCTGACTACTTTGTTATTATTATTTTTACTTGCTATTGTTGTTCAGGGTCTTGTTCTAATTACATTTGACATTATTGGGAGGTTTGATCTCTTCCTTTGTAACAAGTTATATTTTTAGTCTTTTTTTATCATTACATTCTCTTTGCTTTCCTCTTTTACCTTATTATTGCCCAACTACATATCTTACATTGTATGTCTAAAGAGAGTTTCATGGTTCATTTTGAATGTTCCGTCTTAAATACCAATAAAATGTTTTGAGTGCCTTGGTTGTGGATGAGAAAAAGTTACGATTAAACATTCTTTTGCAGGAGAAATTTTAGAATAAGGGGCTGTTTGATAGCCTCTTAATCAGCCTCTTAATGGTTTAGATATTTGAATGGTTCAACACTTAATGGTTCAGACTGTTTGTTTTGCGAGTAAATATCTGAATGGTTAAGACATTTGCCTCTGCATGGTTAAGCATTATATTAATGCTGAATGGTTAAAAGGTCTAATGCTGAATGGTTAAGACATCTTATCTGAATTGGTCAGACATTTGCCTTTGAATAGTTAAACAATATACTAGCTCTTAATGGTTTAGACATCTTCATGGTTCAGCACTTGATGATTCAGACCTCTTATTGGTTCAGTCAGCACTTAATCATTCAGATATTACCAAACAACCCGGAAGTGATCTTTTAGAAGTCTTCACTCTTAAGTTCTATTACACCTAGAAACAAAGACCCAAGCCTTGGCTTCAAAGCCGTGCGGCGTAGGCAGGCTTTAAAATGAAGGGTTGGCATTAAATATCATTACCATGCTTTAGACGTATTGGTTGTGGATGAGGAAGAATAATTCTATGGTTCAACGTGTTTGGATAAGAAAAGTTTCAAAATGTTTGAACTTTCACTCCAGTATTTTTATACCTAGGAACAAGGTCAGGATGATAAAGTATACAATAACATATGTTCTTTCTTAAACAGTTATACGATATTCATTGATCTTGAAATGGCTTACAATAGTGTGTCGGATTTGGGATAGTCTTGAGGGAAGAGGCATTCCTTAGAGATACAAGGACATAATAATAGATTTGTTTGTTTTCCTTTTTCAATTTTTATTTCGAAATTAAAGTCCAAAATATTTTGCCCAAAAAGAGAAAAGGTTTAAAAGCAAAACACCAAGTACATGTACATTACAGGACCATCAAGAATGTCTATTCTCTATGAGAGAGTGTTTATGCAAAGTGTCATTCATCCTCCAAAGAAAACAAAAGTGAACCACTTTATGCTGATGATGAGTGCTTTTCTAAAAGCCCATGGGCCAAAAAGATCCATATGATGCTGACCCATTCTTTTAACATTCTGAACTAAACAAATCAAAATATCTAAATAAAGACCTACTTAAACAAAATCATAACAATGCTCTAAAGTCTAAACTACCAAAGTCTCACACAAAATAATGAGATTGAGATGACTACTCATGAACAAAACCTTGAGTGTTGAATCTCAACATTTGAACCCAAAGGATTCTTCACACCATTATTATCATCAACAACAGCTGCTACCTTCTGCCTCATCTCTACAACCTTCCGGTGAGAGTTTGAATGCAGCGACGGTATAAACGTCGGGCTTGCCGCCGGGCGGTACTCCGGGAACAACCGCCCAGATCTGTACCGGACCCCGCAAGCGTTACAGAGCGTTTTCGGGCCAATTGGGCCTTCTCTCCATTGGGGTGTTTTAGTTATCTCACAATGGCTGCATTTCTTGACTTCATTAGCATCATGTTGAGAAAGTTTTCTTCTCTTTTTCTTCACCCTCTCAATTGGAAACAGCTGGAGTGATCTTGACCATGACGTCTCGGTCAAACCTGATTGTGAGCATGAACGGGACCGCTTGGTCCTGGTTCTTACTGGAATGGTTATTTCGGTTCCAAACGAGACGGTCTTTCTGGCTGAGCTGGAACTGCGGCGTTCAAGAACTGAATCAGGGCTAGGTGCTTCGAAGGATTTTGGAAGTCGATGCAGCTTCTTTTCTTGTGAAAATGTTGGTGGTTGTTGCGGTTTTTGTTGAGATTTCACGACTTTTTTTTGAATCACAGGTTGGAATTTTGCTTCACAAGCTGCTACATTCTGAAAAGAAACTCCCAACCAACATATTTATAAGATTACAAGAAAC
>BJCN01309566.1:0-13619 GCA_018326445.1 Flaveria brownii
TTTTTTTTTTTTTTTTTTTTTAAAAGATGAATTTCATTTAATACCAATACCAAGTTAGTTGTTGTTAGTGTGATTCGAACCCCTGACCTCCCTGTTGAAAACCCAAACCACTACCACCACATGGTTTAACAATCTACACAAAAATAACCAAACTGGGAACTTGATCTTTAATAATTTCATAATTTAAAATTTTAAAATTTTAAAATTATTCGCGCTAAGCAAGTTGTCTTCAAGTTCATACGTATAAAACAATTTTTAGTTCGCGAAGTAAAATTTTAGGGTCAGATTCGACGCATCGACACAATCCGTTTATCACTCCTATTTTGATCATATCTAAATTAAACAACATGCTGGCTTTATTTATTTTATGTCGCTAAAAGTTATGCCTTTCTCCAAGTTATCTTCTTATATACGGAAACAAGTATTATTATATTTATCGGTGTAATCATATAAAGACATTGCTTTTTTAACACTGAAAGATTGAAAGTCATCATGGTCATTATATATAATCCCATGAGTTCATTTTTTTCTTAAAAGATAATGAAAATACGATAAAAAAGAGGTAGACATGAACCTAATGATGAATGATTGTGTCTAGTAGACTTCTTTTAGAGAACCCAACATTGACCCAAATTAAATGATTGATTTGGTTGCGCTTTAGAAAAAGATTTAAAAAGCCGATATAACATTTTTATCTTTAATTAATATGGAAGTAACAATGGTAATCAAATGCAGCATCTCGGTTGTTATTGAAAAGTCTCAATGTTGATTATTAAAGATGCTTATGGTTATGAAATATTATAAAAAGAAGCAACTTGAAGTCAGGTTAATTGGCTGGAAAGGAGGTGCTTGAGATTGTTTATTAAAGTTGTTTATATATATTTATTAAAATAATCAGATAAGCGGTTTATAATATAACTTGAACTCTTGATCTTAAGATCCCAAACCACTAACCTTATTAATTGCTTCAAGATCCGTCTCAAGTTTTAAATAAGACACTCATGACTAATTCTTTAAAACCGTTGTATTTCACTAACAAAAAATCAATTAGGTGATTTGAATTAATATTCTCAAGCATTCTCAATATTGCTTTTTTGTTGTATTTACATAAAACTGTTTCTCGCAACTTGAATTCTTTATCTTAAGATCACAAAACACTAACCTTACTACTTGTTTCAAAGCCCGTCTCAAGTTTAAAATCAGACCCTCATGACTAATTCTTTATAACTGTTCTGTTTGACTAACAAAAAATCAAATCAGTGATTTGGATTAAATTCTCAAACACTCTCAATATTGCTTATTTGTTGTACTAAAACACAACAAGTGAATAAACGGACAATTATAATCAATCCCAAACTCTCCCGATATGGGTCTTAAAGTGAGATCCTACGATATGGGTCTTAAAGCGAGATCCTTCCATTTGTTTTCAGGTTCAGTAAGCTTCACTTCCAAACCAAGAACATAACAAGACTTTTGCTTTAAGCATCAAGGATGGTATTCTACAGTAAAGTTGAAGTTTTTCAGATTCCATCTTAAAAAAACCTCCCCAAAACATTATTTCCTTCTGTAAACACATTTTGACAATACATAACTACATTAAAACCAACAAACAAGAATCATAGGGTGTAAAGTTTAGGAAACCTACCCTATTCTGTATATGGTTATAACTGGAACTTTGTTACTGAGGTGGTCCTTTCGACATTGATGTACTACTAAAGAAAGGAGAGCAATAAAAGCGGGAAGTAATTGCGTCAACTGCTCAAGACAATTCAGTTGTTGAACAGCCAGCTGCCAGCAATTAGGCAAGCTTGAAAGGACATCCACACGTTTCAAATGTGTACAGACGATATCCAACGGGACCAATTTCAATCCATAAGATTTATGTATGTTATTTTAATTTTAAGAGTCCTGAACCAATCAAACAAGGATGCATTTAAAAAGGCATGCAGCACCTTTATGGTTTCAATAGGGCTATTAAACATGATGGTGATATCTCACTTGTCATAAACAAAGTGATTGTAAAGTTAGTACCTGGACCTATATGAGTTTTGTAATCATATTAAAACAGATATTAATTATTATAATCTTAAAAAGAAAAGGATGACAACACCATCCTAACCCAACAATTTGACCCAGTACCCAGGCTGCACGACCCACCTCGACCTTGGTTTAGGCGAGGCGCTGAAGAAAATGCATCAGGGTGATAAAGGCACAACTTATGTAGTTCTGGGTCAAAATTGGATGAAGATAGGTCCATAAGAGGTTTATATGTAAAAACAACCTAAAGGATGTAGAAATTAATCAATTATTAAAGGTTTACTTGATATATAGGTTTATGCATAAAACAAACGAGAGAGATGCAGTTTCTGGTTGTTGTAGCGCCTCACAAATGTGATTTGCATGCCCCATGTATGTGATCTGCGCGCCTTGAGCCTCTGCTTTTGTGACCAAAAACCGCAGAGTGCCTCACGCTTTTTTATACCAAGATCTCTACTTTACATCTTATACTACACTTCAGATATATCATTTTGGAAATGGATACAAGCTAAGTTCCCGATTATAGAAGTATTAACTGTTCACAAAATATCTGTAATCTCCTATAATAATAATGATTACTAACAGGAAGAAATGTAAATTTGGCATCAAATAGGGATATTGCAGTTTTTTATGGGACAAAACAAGTAGCATATATGATGCATTAATACCACTACCCCCTCTTGTCAATAGCGGTAATAGCGCTTGCCATAGCGCGCTACATGACATATAGGTCATCTGTCGCTATTTGGTTGTAGCGTTTAAATAGCGACTTTAATATTTTTTCTTAATAATTAAATTTTTTTTTTCAAAAATAAATAATGATAGTTTATATTAGTTATAAAGAAGCTGTATTTAGTGCTATTTTAGCTATTTTGGTGGTGTGAATGTTTATTTTTTGTTTCTACTAGTGTATCGATAAACACGAAATAGCTGTCACTATCGACCGCTATTCGCTATTGACAAGGGTGCAAATGAGGGAAGCAATCAAATCTAGCTTTCAGTTCTCAGATCAGATTTGACATATAAAACCTCTATAAACGCTAGCTGGTGGTTAAATGGTGGTTAAATAACACAATGTAGCAAATATCAGAGCAGTACCAAAAAACAATTCCAAGTGGTTTACTGATTTAATTACACGAAAGAGGGTGCCCCAATGAGAGAATCTATTTATGATCATTTCACATGAGCCCCATTCCCTTTCTCAAGATAATGAAAATATGCTAAAGTTTAACAGAGGGATTTACAAAAAGTAATAAAAAAAATAATAATAATAATAAAGAGAAGACAACAGGATGATAGTATGGTAAAATAATGGTACGAACTGAGAACTTGCCTTCTCTCTATTCACTTTTGATTACGCTTTGAGGCTGCGCAAAGAAATCTTTTGCATTTCTTGCTACTTCTGCCTCCAGAATCGACTCTAGCATGATGTCAGAGCCCTTCGCATCAGCTGCAATTAATAATTTAATAAGAGTTGTTATTCCATGCACATCCATAAAATACTTTGTTGCATGCAGAAATAACTTAACATATGAGAGAAATAGAATGGTAATCACCCTTGCGATTGGGCAATAACCCCGTTTCTTGGGCTGAAACAGGAAGAACAGTGATGCCGGATTCATCAGTAAGCTGACTGATAACTTCATTACTTGTAGGTTCAGAACGCAAAGCCGCTGACTCAGCCAACCTTGCATAAGCTGTAGCTTGGCTGTGCATATCGGATGAGGGTGAGGCAGTTGAACTATAAACCTGAATTGCAAATCATCATATCCATTAACAATTTTCATTACAGATTTTGCACATGAATTTGAATTTTGGCTTTAATTCTTTAAACCTTTGAGGCAGAGGTTGGCAGTGATGGGGTTGGCTGTGGAAGTGCACCATCACTAGTCTTTTCAAGATCAGTATTCCCTAAATATTAAAAGAAGTTTATAATCAGAGATCATGGAAAAGAATGATATCCAGGAGTTCTAAAAGATGTTTAGATTGTTAAACCATTAGTGTCTGGAATCCGGCCACCATTTTCCACTAGCCTTCTAGTTAATGGACCAGGATTCACAAAGGAAATTGTTCGGATTTCATGGCGTATGGCTTCAAGTTGAGCAATAGTATCTTGAAGTTCCTTGTGTACCTAAATTAGGAAGAAACAAACTATAGTCTATCTTTACTGACAAATATGGTGTGAGGGTTTAACGCTATTCAGTAGGGAAATGATCAAGCACAATAGCTTCAAGATTGTATTTATAAAATAAGTAACAACTATCAAGCAAACCTACTACAATCAGATCACACAGCATGTTTGTAGGTTAAATTGCTCATTACTGCTCTCTTAAGGCCATATTTACATACATACTTATGTATTAGGCTATTAGCATCTTGCGATGAAACTAGTATTCCCAAATAAACAAACTGATGTGAATTTTTAACTAATCTAACCTGAACATTTACAATCTCAAACATATATCTAGAAATATCAGAAATCCATAACAATTGTAGAGATACCTGTTTAGCCTGAGACTGTTGCATCACGTTGTCGAACTGACCGCGGGCCATTTGAACGTATCCAATCGACCGACCAGCTAACCTCCCAGCTACTCGTGCTATGCGTGGGAGATCCTTGGGACCTGTTGATGAAATCAACGATTTAAAACAACATAAACAATTCAAAGTAGTACAACTGAAGATCAACAAACAACTCATCACGCTAGTATGAAAATCGAACATGTATGAAAACCTAGAACAACAAACAGTTCATAAAAGGTTCAAATCAACATACAAATCGCTCGAAGATGTGTTCTTCCATTCAATGAACTTATAATAACATCAATTGAATAGAAGATAGAAAGATATCGAGTGCGGTGTTACCTATGACAGCCGCGGTGGCTCCGAGGAGGAGGAAAATCTCTCCGTACGAAAGACCTAACATCGCTTATTGTAGAAGACGATGCAGGTTCGATATAGAAATGTTCAAAACTGAATGTTGAATTCACCGGAATATTATGACGTCTCCGGAGTTTTGAAGGAGGATGAACCCTAGGTCGGCATCGCCGTGCGCGGTGGTAGATGGTGGTTGCCGCCGGGAGAGGGAAGATACGGTAATAATAACCCGTAAAGCACGTTTAACCCCTTGTACTTTTTACAATTACCCTTATTGGATCATAAAAGTGGATATTTGTAAACCGCACCTTATAGTCCTTTGATCTTTACAAACACAGTCACCCCTCATATTTTAAAATTCATATTATTCTTTTACATACTTTTCAAAATGAGATCAAATTTACTCTTTAACTATCTCTAGTGCTGTAAATGAACTGAACGTTTAACGAAGTTCGTCTATGTTCGCACAAACAAGAAATTTTATTTCCTTTAGTTTTATGAACGAACATGAATAGATGCCGCGTTCATTCATTTGTGTTCGTTAATGTTCGTTTGTGTTCGTTCATTTAAAAGTTAATTTTAAGATGATTATGTTAAATACTTATTTATGTTTGCTAAATATTAGATAATGTTAGTGATTTTAATTATATAATCAATATATCAGGATTTGTATTTGTTTGTTTTAGAAAATTTTATTTGTGTTCATTAATGTTTATGAATATTTGAATGTGTTCGTTTTGCCTTCGTTTATGTTCATGGAGGGTTCATAACATATTCATTTCCTTAATGAAAGAACACGAACAAAAAGTCTCGTTTGGTAAGCGTTTGTGAAATTTTTTCACGAAGAAGTTATTTTTTCTTAATAAATGAACACAAACAAGACCTCGTTTGTGTTCTTTCGTTTTGTTTCAGCCCTAACTATCCCTAACATCATCAAACTTGTACAAAATAAGATTTAAAATCTTGTCGGTTGATGAATGAAAAACATCAAATAAAAACAACGTTTAAATTATAGAAATCATCCGATTAACATACATTTATCGTTCTTACTTTTAAGCACATGCGATCTCCAATGCAATTGTTTTTTTTTTTAAATCAAAACCATGACCTTCGTTTACTTTTAAGCTTAACACTTTTATCCCAAGCCTATAAAAGAACTCGGGACTCTCAACTTGTTTGTGATAACTCATTAAAAACTTGAATAAGTTCAACTACATTGATAAGGTCTCAACTAGTTAGCCCGTTTAAGTTCGTGTATAAGCAAAAACAACTCACTCATTGGCTCATCCGAATAGAGCATAAATTAATCAGTCATCACTTAAAATAAAATATAATAAGGTAGCTAACCCATAAATTTTTAACCGCAGCTTTAATTCTCTCCTTTTTTTTGAGATTTAAATACGTAGTTTTATACTATGTTATTTAAGATTATATAATTTAAAAAAGATACGACTACTTTGTATGTTGAGAGTTGTGAATAACAATCATCCAAATTCAAACTGTCATCAAATACTATTTTACTCATGATAAAAATTCAACATAGATACATAGTAACATGGAACAACAAATATGTAACACGTAAAGACCGGCATCTTTTGTATGTCAATTAAAATCGGCCATGCAAAGCCATTCAAAGTGCATACACATGAAGCCAACCATCTGTAGCCGAACCAGCATTTCTTGACCCCTTGTCGCTACAAGAATCCACCATGAGGCAGTTCAGTTCATTGTCATGGTGGAGGAGATGAACCAATCATCTCATTTTCTCCATCTTGTAGTAAAGCCGTAAACCTCATGAAAAACCTGTTAGAAGGAATTGAGGCTGAAGGACCACCATTTAACGCTCAAGTCAGCTCGGATCTCATTAGATTTATCAATACGTAAGTGCATAATGAATTCTCATTGTGGAGAGTGAGCTGCAAGCCAAGAGCCTTTCAACATGAGGATTAATCCCCTTGTCCAGGAGACAGGTGGCTTAGAATTTCTACTGGCCGATGTGTTGGGCCTAAAACCGTTAGGCCAGAATAACTAGGGTATCCTCTAAACCGTCATCAAATTTCCTTCGTAAAACTTAAAAACTTTTATACTATAGTTGGAGGAGAGAACTTTATACTTACCTGACTAAAAAGTTATAGTTATGTCATTAAGTACATTAAAGTTATGTCAAGTTCAGATATAAAGTTGACCATGTAAATCCATACACGGCAACAACAACACATTTATATAGCATCAACTTCAAATCAGAAAAATATGAAGCGCACTACTATGTCCACTAGAATTGAATGAACCCACAAATCAAAATATTGTAACATAAAATAATTAAATCTATCGTGTCATAACAACTTAATATCCTTGAGATTTGTAGAAGAAAACCAGTTGAACATATAAGGATTTTTGTTATAGAAGGATAAGCCTACATTCAAGAATTTCTACCCTTATTTAACAATATGGGAGCTTCACGCATTTCACATAACGTACGGTTAGGCCAGTAAGTAGTTTTACAAGGTAGAGTTCGTATACACACTAACAATGATAACAAATAGGATAATAAAACATTATAAGGTAGTTTTTGATATGTACGTGGAATGGAATGGAATGTAATTGCGTTTAGCTATTGCACTTATTTTTCTCATTGTTGGGACGAATTCAGAAATTATGTTTGTTAACCATACAAACCATTCAATAAAGAATGTGATTCCTTGATTCTGAAGAATAAGAAAGTCTAAAGTTTAATATGATTTAATCATTAAATACTAATTTTATTTGAAGTAATCTTTCAAATTTTTGTAAAATAATCTTATTGGAGGCTTTTTAATCTTTCAATAATTACCGTTGGATTTTTTAATATTTTGGACTTTTTGTTTATTAAACTATTCAGTATGCACTAACCAGAAGTAATATACATTTCAGATTTAGATATAACATAAGGGAAATAATATTTATTCATTACAAGTAAAACAATATTTTATAATTTTCCAGATGTCCAAATAAAGTAACGAAAAAGAACGAATACTGATCAAACTAGATACTTGAATGTTTTTTCTTTCTCAAACTAACCAAACATGATAATAGAAATAGAATGAAATGGATTCCTTTGCCATTAGATTCTATTCATCAACTCTTAGTTTTATATTCATAGAAGCTCAATGTATCTCTAAGATTATGTCATTCATTTCATTCCTTTACTTTGTCAATCACTTCTCTATATCAACCATTCCACCCTTGGTTTTATATTATAAAAGTTCACTTAAAATTTTGTAAGCTCAATCTTTGTATAAAAATTCATTCTACAATAATGATTACCATCAACCTATGTCTGAAAAATCTGCAGGAAATTACCCACTCCAACACAGAAATTATGTTCTTATCCCTACTCATCAGTCTTCTTTACTTATCTTTTAAAGTTATCATGACCATGAAAGCTTCAAGCAAAGTTTACTTAATAGATTTCGCGTGTTACAAGCCTCCTACTTCTCTAATGTGCTCAAAGCATCAGCTTATAACGCAAGCAAAAGAAAGCGGATATTTCTCAGAAGACTTGCTGATTTTCATGAAGAGAATCTTGGAAAGAGCTGGTCTTGGTGACTCCACTTATCTCGCAGAGATATTTTTCAGACGAACATATGAACCGTCAATGGAAGCTGCAAGAAAGGAAATTGAGATGGCTGTATTCGGTTCATTAGACATGCTTCTAGCAAAAACAGGTGTAAAATGTCAGGACATTGGGATATTGATTGTGAATTGTTGTATTTACAACACAGAGCCATCTCTTTCAAGCAAAATAGTTAACATGTATAAGTTTAGAGAAAACATCATCACCTACAATCTAGTTGGGATGGGATGCAGTGCAGGACTTATGGCCATCGGGCTCGCTAAACAGCTCCTACAGGTTATTTGCACCACTATTAGTCTATCATTCAAACTTTATTCGAAATGGTGTGAATTGACAAAACTTGATGGTTTCTGGTGTATTTTGAAATCCTTTGGTGTTCCGCTATTGACAGCGGATGTGGGATACGTCATACGTGTCAAACGGATCTAGTGCCCAAGTCTAACACACCAACCTGCCACCCTTTGCCACATAACCCACATCCACTTTTCCAGATAGCAAAACACTAAAACCAAAAGGATTTCAAAAAGACACTAGAAACCAATAACTTTTGCAAAGTAACACCCATGGTTTTAAAAATCTTTAGACGCTAGTTGGGCGGTGGTACCGGCTAAGAATTCGGATTGAAATTTTATATGTTAAATTCCACATTTTTATTTATGCATACAATATTTTTCAAAACTATACATATAATATTGCGATTTTGAACATGCTTTACTGATTTTCTTTGATTTTTGGTCGAATTTGACCGAATTTGACCAAAATTTAACTAATTTTGATCCATTTTTGGCAGATTTTAACCTTTGATCGAATAATTGAACGATTAGCTAAAATCGAATCGGTGGGTGACCTTAATCGGTGCTAGCCGCCAGTTAACAAAAGAACTCTCAATCTATCATCATCTATTGCTAATCACATGCTACAATTTGCAAAATCATCAACACTTCACAAAACATCTAGCAAAATTGCAGAAAAAACTGATAAACAACTAACCTACACAGGTGCACCACAACTCCTACGCATTGATAGTAAGCACAGAGAGCATTACCGAAAACTTCTACTACGGCAAAGACCGATCAAAGTTCCTCATCAACTGCCTCTTCCGCGTCGGAGGCGCCGCGGTCCTCCTCTCCAACCGCCTCTCCGACCACCACATCTCCAAATACCACTTCCTTCACGCCGTACACACCAACACCTCAAGCTCCGATCGATCCTACAACTGCATCCTCCGCGAAGAAGACTCCGCCGGAAAAGTCGGAATCACCGTCACCAAAGACCTCCTAGCCGCCGCGATCGCCACCATCAAACCAAACCTAACCACCGTAGGCCACCTCATCCTCCCGATCAACGAGAAACTCCGTTACATCATACACCACACCGGAGCAAAACTCCTTCCGTCGATGAACATGAAGCCGTACGTACCTAACTACAGTGACTCCGTTGAGCATTTTCTCCCTCACGTCGGTGGGAAGATGGTGCTCGATGAACTGCAGAAGAGCCTAGGGTTTTCGGATGACGTCATGGAAGCTTCTAGAATGACGTTGTATAGGTATGGAAACACCTCCAGTAGTTCGGTGTGGTATGAGCTGGCGTATGTGGAAGCAAAGGGTCGGGTCGGGAAAGGGGATCGGGTCTGGCAGATTGCTTTCGGGTCGGGTTTTAAGTGTAATAGTGTGATTTGGCGTGCGATGAGGAGCGTTGATCGTGATGAGTGTAATCCGTGGACGGATGAGATTTCGGGGTTTCCGGTGGCTTTGGATGAGTGTGAATCGATGCCTTTGTATTTCACACCTTCTAAATAGAATTAGTTAATGTTGTTACATTGTTCTAAGTTTCTGTTACTACTTGAAATATCCTATAATGTCACATTACAATTAATTTGTAACAGGTAAGATAATTAAATTTGGATATATGTATTAATGAAAGGGTAGTCAGTTATACGGATGTAAAGGAGGAGAAACAACAAGTGTAAGATAATTCATCACTCTTTTAAAAATTAGTGATGTATAGATGATTTTGGTGACATAATAGTTTGAGTATTTTGTGTTCTTTTAATGGCAAAATGATCGTGATGAGTAATTTTCCTACCGTCTTAATCTGTTGTTGAACCCTACCTCTTTAATCTATTTAACACGCATGATTTCTTTCCGCCGATACGTCATAAAATTTGCACTTTAATTGTTTTTGTGTATGCTTGTTCAGTTTATTCTATAGTCTTTTTTATTTATTCTATAGTATTTTTCATTCATTTAAAAAAACTCTATATTTTTCAAGTAGCAATTAATAAGTTTTGGATGATGTTTAAGGCTTTTGACACACATCTTAAAACATGTGACCTGTTTAAAAAATATTTTTTTATATATTTTCAAAAAATTGGTTAAATATCCATTTGTAATTATATTTAGTTCTTTTGTCATAAAAATTGTCCAACAATAATATATGCCTACTTTAGCCCGTGAAGTCCCATTACAAATGCAACTTAATAGTGATTTCATGGGTAGTTAATGACATCCAAATCTATTGCATCAATTAGTTTGTTATTTAGCTTATCAAAAAAGAATAACATAAATTATTGCATGAAAGATAATCACATGTAATGAGTAAAAAAACCGACATTTAAAAACCATCTTATAAATCATATAAAAGCAACAAGTATAAATATCTATGTGGTTCTCGCTTACTTTAAATTGATTATGTATTGAAAGTCATTCTAGTCACTGGCTTAAATAAGCAAACATCCCCCCTCATTTTCCATATATAATCACATAATGATCAAAATTGTGTTTGACAGCCTAGATTTAAATTTTAACAGATCTTAAAGTGAAGACCTAAATGCTTAATTATCTATGCTTATTAATAAAACAATAACTTTAGTGTCACGTGTCATTCTCTTAAGTTTTTACTTTTTTTAATTCCCGCCTAAATATGTATCTGTTTTTAGTATTAGTATTTGACTAAAAGTCAAACTTTTGATACAAAAAATATTTAAGGAAAATTTGAAAATTTAACACTAAATTAGAGCACATCTTTTTTTAGAAATTAAATCATACCCGGTATTTCTTCCTTTTTCAAATAACTCATCAACAAAAAATGTAGAAATCATTTATGATTTTTTCATCTACGAAATCGATTCCTTGATTATGTGTTTTCATTAAATACTCGGTTTATATTCGAATCTTGACAAAAGTTTCAGGATTCTTTCATCGACTCCTCTCTAATTTGAAGGAATTCATGGGTACCTTTTTTGGAAATGAAATCATATCCGATTTTAAAATATTTCTCAACCATCCCAACTTTACGAACCCCACGATTTGTCTTTATAAAGTTTGATGATATCGCCTTCGACAGACTTTATCAACGTTATCATTTTGGCTTCAGTTTCATCAAGTTTCTTCAATAAAATGTATTTTTTATTTTGTTATATTTGAGCTTTCATCATCTGCAATTATGATTTAACCTATCATTGTCTACAATTGAGATTTTAGATTAATATTATTTCACTTTCATTTATTTATTTGAAGATGATCTACTTCAAATCCATCTATTTGAAAAGGTATAACATGCTTCTACTTTTTAAACTTCTTTATTTCTTTTTATGTGTACAACCATATTATTATTATGTTTGATTGGAATTCGTTTGATGTGTGGCAAATTGTTTTGATATATCTGGAGTAATATTGAAAATCACACTTTTATTCTACGGTTGACTTTGACATCTTCAAACAAAATGATTTTTTTAATTTAAAGAAAACAGTTACTGTTAGTAGTGTGTTTTGAAATGATAATAAACAAAAGCCAAGGACAGTCGCTATCCAAAGTTGGTTTGTTTTTAAACATGGATCATGATCAGCTCTATATTGCATTATCTCGAGTTAAAAGCAGACATAAAATAAAAACTATTAAGACAAAATTATAAAAAAAAATGTCCTTTAAGTTTATATAAAGTTGCAGGTATCATCCTTTATCTTTAAAAAGTATTCTAAACATCCTTTATGTTAACATTTTGTAACAAATTTTGTCCTTTAGACTAACTGTCGTTAAGTTTTTTTGTTAAGGGTAATTTGGTCTTTTTGCCTCTAAAGAACTATTAATGTAATTTTTCCAAACATAAAGGATGTTTTTGCAACTTTTTTATCTTTTATTTAATTTATGTATGTTTATAATAATACATATACATGTAATTTTTATATAACATAATACATATAATTTAATTACTTTTATCCAATGTTGTAAAAATCGCTAAGCTCTAGTTGGGAGGTAGGGTACCGACTAAGGATTAATTAGGATTAGTCGGGATTAATCGGTTTGAAACTTTTATATATAATTTTCAATTTTACATATATACACATTTTTATATGTAATTTTTATAAAAATGTTTAGTTTTATATACATAAAAACAGATTTGGCCGGAATTTAAAAAATTTTCGCCGGAATTTCAAGAGTCACCGGATTCTGGCAGGAAAGTCGCTGGGAATTCGGCCGGAAAACTCGTCGGAATTTTCGATTTTTGGCCGATTAGGACCGCCTAGGTCCGCCTAAGGCCGCCTAGGTCCGCCTAAGGCTGCCTAGGGCTGAATTTGACCACCGTTGACCGCCTAACGATTAATTGACTGATTAGGTAAAATCTTCTAGGTGGGCGGCCGACTAACGATTAATTGTGTAACATCTCGTATTTTACGAGAATATATTTTTAATTTTATTTTTATTTTATAATAATAACAATAATAATGACAAATAATAATAATAATAATAAATACTTAATAATAACAATAATAATTAATAACAATAATAACAATAATAATAATGATTATATTAAATATGGGTAATGTTAAGAATAACAAAATTATAACTAGAGGGGGGTTGATGTATTTTGCAAATCGAATTTGGGTTCCAAATCGTAATAATCTTCGTACTCTTGTCATGAACGAAGCTCATCAAACTCGTTATTCTATTCATCCGGGATCCGACAAGATGTACATGGATCTGCGTGGTTAATATTGGTGGCCTGGAATGAAGAAAGATATAGCAACTTATGTAGCTAAGTGCCTTACGTGTACGAAGGTTAAAGCCGAACATCAACGTCCAAGTGGATTAC
>BJCN01309567.1:2943-19550 GCA_018326445.1 Flaveria brownii
AAAAAAAACATGTCTGGTCACCGCCATATCAGAAAAACATTCATTTCTTAAAACTCTTAAAAATCTCTCCAATAAGGTGTTTTAAAAACTTAAAAAAACATTATTACATCATCACTATTTCTTATATTTATATCCAAAAGTTCCTCAATTCATTATTGATTTGCCCTGAATGTAAACAAAGAACTTAATGCTTAAAACACTAATCATGTGTCAAGGCAAAACTTCAGAAATTTCAATTGAAAGGAATCATGGATAAGTTTCTAGAAGCTCCACATATCAGTGATTAATGTTCTTAGTTGAGTTATCAACTAAGAACAGGTTCGATCCGTGGAAACGGTCTCCCCACAAAATGTGGGGGAAAGACCGCGTACATCTTCCCTTAAATGGGACGGACCCTCCCTGGACCCTGCGAACGCGGGAGCTCTTTGCAGCACCAGATACGCCCTTTAGTTGAGTTATCAAAATGAAATATGAAAGCATGTTGCTGGAGAACTGTAGTTTAAATTCTGTAAATAACCTCTGTGTATGACAGCAAACAGATAAGTCAATGACAAGAAACTGAAACTCTTAAAGCCTGTAAATGAACCAAATAAACACGAACAAGGCTTGTTTGTGTTCATTCGTTTAACTTAAGATAAACAAACAAGTGAAGTAGTGAACATAAACACAAACACTTAATTTACAGATTTTCTTGAATTGTTTTTTAAAAACACCTCATTTTAGTATAGTACTCACAAGGGGGCTGCAATTGAATTTTTTTAACAAAAAAGGTCATCACCTTTTACAATGGCGATGTGCAGTAAGAAAATAAACAAAAAAGTTAGTACTATTGTCAATGTGATTTTTTGTGCCAAAGCACCATCGCTCATGGTGATGATCTTGGCCACCACCATTTCTATTGGCGATCAGTCATGTATTGTCACATCCATCTAAACTAAAATAATAATAAAAAACATACCCAACATCATTGCCAATGTTGATGGCGATGAGGGGGTAAAATATAAGAAAAGATATACAAAGTCTATGGGTTCAAATGCAAACCGTCCAGGTAGACATAAATGGACCAATTCCATGACCGATTCTTGATCCGACCTGCCGGTCTGACCCAGTTCTAAAAACAATAACTAACACATCATAAAAACTTGAAAAATACCTTCAATATAATTTTTACCATATTGATATTCCTACATTCAAAATATGTTTTTCAAACCGTTTAACATATTTTTGATGCTTTATATTTTATCTAACCAACTTCAGTTTCCAACCAGGTTTTTTGTTTCGACCCCTCTATATTCTTTTAATTGTCACTAAGCTAATCCTATTTTAATCCTAACTTAAATTTACACTATTCTTAAATACAACTTAAATCCAACATAAATGGATCCTACCCCTCTTAAATAACCCAATAGCCACTGGCCTATATTTAAATGTTTTTAGGTATAAAACATAACACATAAATTTAACGTCAATACGTATAGATCAATAATTAATCGATCCTAATATGTTTTACTCTGGGTCATTAATTATAGAACTTTAAATATACACTTATATATGAAATTGAAACAAAACTCACATGTTCTTAATGAGACATTCTGGTAGTAAAATGATATACTCACCACCCAAATTGTATGTAGGCTCGGATTTTAGAGAGCGTAGATGTGGTAATTTTTGAAATGGAGTAGATACCGAATAAAGAATGTGTATGTTTGTTAGTACAATAAAGATACAAAACCCACACTTATAAATTAACTACAATATGTAAACACAGAATGAGTGTATTATCAATGGTTTCAGTTAAAAAAAGTCTGATTCGAATGGATAAATAAAATAAAAATAAACACACCCGGTGGGACTCGAACCCACAATCGCCTGATTAGAAGTCAGACGCCTTATCCATTAGGCCACGGGTGCTTTGTTGTGTCATATTTAACAATAAAAAATATAATACTGTTGAAACATTCAACATAGGATCCTTTTCTTTTTAGGTTATAAAAATGATATTCTTTATTTTAGAAAAATAGAAGATACCTTCTTTACTACAAAGTACACCCTTTTTCTATTCCAAAATCATGAAAGTTCATTTATTTCCCAAAGCTAATAATACATCAAATCACACCTTTTATGATGAATACTTTTTTGAAAGATTTTATGTGAAACTTTCTTTGACATTTCTGTTATGACCTTTTAGCTTTTACATATATTTTCGAATCAAGTAACTAGTAACTAATGAATTGTTTTTTTCGTCATGGGCAAGAAAGAAGGGTTGTGATCGGTGGTGCATTAAAGAAACGACAACGATAGTCGTAGGAGCCGTCATGGTTGGGGCGGTTTAGTGAGGAATGTGATGTTTTAATTTCTTTGGTTGTAAATTTATAAGAATTGATTTTGATTTCAATTCAAACAACAATGTTATCATTTGAATTTATATATTACTTTTGATGTATACTACAAATCAAACTCGTTAAGGATGAAATTCATATTTGAATATTATTAAAAGCCAACCAAAATCCCATAACAATATGAATATGATCTTCTATGTCCTTGAGTTACTAGAATAACATGAGTAAGTAGGCAGCACAAACTTTACCTATAAATTGAATTAAATATCAAAGAATTATATTGACAGTAACAATCCATAAATAAACGTTATTTTATGATACTAATCATGGATTATCATAATTAAAAGATTAGGTTTTCTAGATGATTTAAATGATTTAATATAACAGATGAATCCAATTATTGTGATAATGACAAATTGTTTCTGAATGATTAGAAATTGATGTTTGGGCCGTTACATCATGGTGGGCTCTACATTTTGATGTTTTGTCCTAAATATAAAAATACGCCCATCACATGCTTTTTCCCATGCCATTTTAGTTGGCTTACAAATCATTAACATGTTATAGAGTCCTATGTAACACATATTTCGTAAAAAGGAAATTTAATACTTTTCTAGATATTAAAAAACATTAAGTTTTCTAAATTTATGTCTTACTATATCAATTTGATGAAAAGATGTTTAGAGTTACAAAGTAATATATGTTTTATTATCTAAATGTATAATAACAAATAGTTATAGTAGTTCAAATTTCCATAACTAAAGACTAAAAACGCACGAGGCAAAATCAAACAAGGTCGTAGCAAAAATAAAGTTGAGTTCGAATCTTCTTTTCCTCACTGGGTCTAACGTCCACTCGTGTCCTTTCCAAGATATTAAAAGAATCGAGGTACTTGTGAACTACTCGAGACCACATAGTTAAAATTTCGTCTCGAGTCAAGATTAATCAAGTGCAACCCAAGCTCTTGAACCTAAATTTTGATTCATTTAATATATGAGGTTGAGCTGGTATCCATATTTAATAAACAAGCTTGATCTTAAGCTTAATATTCCAAGCTTCAATAGGTTCTCGAGTATAAACGATCTTATTATTTATATAAGTATAAATAGGTTATTTAATCTGAATATATAATTACATAATATGTATTGTTTTATTTAACTAAGATAAAAATAACTAAATAACACATATTAATTCATCTTTTGATGCCTTTAAATTAAGTATTGGGGCAACTTGAAAACCTTTCCATTTTTTCATATTTTTAAAGAAATAATGACAACTTGTCTCTTACTCGCTCACCCTATCACCAAGAACAAACAATGCCCATTTTGACCTTGCAATCATGATCATCAATAGCCATCGTATGGGGCAGCCATTCTTGAATGGCATATATACAACACCCAAAATCAAAGTTGTAATAATCTTCAAGTGGTGTTCGAATTAGTATAATATATGTTATTAAAAAAATAGAGTTCTCATTTTATTTAATTGTTGTTAATGGGATACATTTTCCTCTCTTCAATTCCTTTACATATACTTACTGGTTAAGTCATTAAACTTTTTTATTTTTTTTCTTTTACCATCTTATTTAAAGTATTTTAAACTACAAATCAGTGATATAAAAGACTAAAGTCACGTATGTAAATTATGCTTATATACTTTTTAATTACTTTTTCACTATAAAATAGTTTTAAACTTTTTTCATCAAAGTATTTTACCAATACGAAGAATGTGATGATTAAACCAGCACCTTATCCACATTAATTTTTCTTGAATGCTGAGTTACTACTTAATTACTAAAATATGATCGGTTTAACCGATTGCGTGTTACAATATAAAAGGTAATTGTGTTTGAGTATAAATGAAACTTTTGAAGGTTAACCATGTGGAAAAATTAGTCCACCAACTTTAATTAAATAATTGATCTAGGTTTTTTTTTTAAAAAAAAAAACTCATTTGAAATTGCTGCTTAACGCATCCTTTATCATCACTTTTACTATATGTACTTTATTGTAAAACTAGTCATTTCATCCATGGTTTTATAGGGGCATCAAAGAGGACGAACAAGTTTATATACGAGCTTATAAGAGGGTGAAAAGGATTATACACGTGTTTAAGGGGTCAAATGTTGCTTATGCATGTGGTTATAACTTATATGAGCATATATGTATTATTTTTCCTTTTCTAGAAAAACGAATTAATCAAATCAAATGAGCTGATCTAATTAAAAATATTTTTAAGTAATGCTTTTTACTTTTACTAATATAATTTAACCAGTTGTAACGGTCGTGATAGAGGCAATACTTATCATACCACTATCACAACGGTGACATTCACTATAACACAATTGTAAAGAAGGTGTCGTATTTTTTTTTTTAAAAAAAATTCTTTTTAGACTCTAATAATTCTCTCAGCAAAAAAGAATCACAAATTGTCTTTTAATTCAATTGGTAGCTTTTGCTTTCTTTAAACCCTCTTCCTCTAGGCCAGTATGACAAAATTTTCTTTTTCTTTTTTTAACATGTGATTGATGAGTTTTTTTATCTATGTTTTAGTCTTAATAACTGTCTTTAATGTACCTAATTATGTTAATGTCACGGTTACAATACTAGTAAGAAAGTTCACGATCACGCTGCATCACGGGCTTAAGTTCTAGCTAGATTACAAAGGGAATGTCATCTTATTTAAACATTTAATTGTTGAAATTGGTGACAAAACTATTTGAAAATATTAATTTCACAAGTTGTCACTAAATTAAGCACCGACTACAAGCTAGCACGTGGATTCATAGCTGACTGTCTACACATTGATCACCAGTATGTTCTACAGTCAATGAGTACTAACGTTATGTTCCCGAGTCTCATTTAAGGAGAGAAAAGAAAAGAAATGAAAGGAAAGAAGAAATAGTTGTGTTCCAGAGTTTTTTTAATGGAAGGAAATAAAAGGATTGTTACAAATTCATGTTCCCGAGTTTACTTAAGGAGGGAAAAGAAAAGAAATGAAAGGAAATGGAAGGAAAAAGAAGGCTAAAAACAATCCTTCCAAAATGGAAGGAAATGGAGAGAAAGGAAAAAAAAGAAAAGAAGAGAAAAGAAAAGAAAAGAAAAGAAAAGAAAGTGTTTCCTTTCTTTTCTTTCGTTAATTAAATTCGGGAACACAGCGTAAGTGTTAATCATTCCGAGGTTAATTTACAAATTTGATTCTTTTAGAACGGTAAATATACAAATCTGTTTAAGAGTATAGGTGTTCTCTTAAATAGGTCTATTTATTCGTTTTTCGATCGGGATCACACCCTCTAAAAAAAACTTATTGACATTTGAAATAATAACCGTATTTACATTTGTGCTCTTGAGGAAAATCTTCTGAATTCATGTTCTTCATTTAAGTTCAATAATAACAATAATAATATCTCTCTCATTGTAAGAATCCCAAAAAAGCCACCTCTTTATTTCATCATCTCTGTCCTCTTCAATGGCAGCAAAACAACGTGTGGACAGCACTAAATACATTGGAACTTCAAATTTGTGAAATTTGCTTACACACTGACATTAATTTTCAACTACCCACATCGGATTTCATCTTTGTTTTCTTCCTCATTCGTTTGATTCCTCCAATTTATCTAAAAATGATGTTCAAATCTTGATTTCATGAGGAACAGGGGAGAACAGAGCTTAACGTTTGTCTGTTTTTGATCCTTTAGAGCTTTAATCTTGACTTCTAGTGCCTGTAGATTCTGTTTTTGTGTTGTTGTTTATGTTTATCTTGTTGGGTCACCATCAATAAACTCAGAGTTTATGTAAAGTTGTAAACTTTACAGTTCACACACACTCTTGTAGTCTTGTTCTTGAAGAAACAAAAACAGAGCATTTTGATGGCTTTTTCAAGCTTTTATCTGCTGTTTTTGACTCTTTCATGGTGTTTCTTCTTCACAAATGCAATTCAGCCTTCACAAAAGCAAGTTTTGCTGCAGTTGAGAAAACAACTTGAGTACCCAAAGCAATTGGACTTGTGGGTCAACAACACAAGTGATGATTTATGCTACTTATCATCACCACAAGTCAAAATCACTTGTGAAAACAATTATGTTACAGAGCTCAAAGTTATGGGGCTTTCTGCTGATCAACAGCCCAAAAAGGTGAGTTCGAGCTTCAATGGGTTTCCAATTCCTTCACAAACACTTTCTCAAAACTTCTCAATGGACTCTTTGATTGCCACTTTATCAAGATTAACAAGCTTGAAGGCTCTTAGTTTGACTTCTTTAGGAATATGGGGTCAACTTCCTGAGAAAATTCAAAGGTTAAATACACTTGAACACATTGATTTGAGTTATAACTACTTGTATGGCTCAATTCCCCCAACTTTTACAAGATTAGCAAAACTTCAAAGTGTGAATCTTGATGGGAATTTCTTGAATAGTAGTTTCCCTGATGGGGTTGACTTATTGTCAAATTTGACCACTTTGAGCCTCAAGGAAAATGGGTTTACAGGTCAGTTACCTGATCTACCCAATTTGCCAAACAGTTTGACCATTCTATATCTCAGCAAGAACTCATTCTCTGGTCAAATTCCATTGAAATATGGTCAACTCAATCATCTTCAAGAACTTGATCTTTCATATAATTCACTTTCTGGTGTCCCTCCACCTTCACTCTTTTCATTGCCATACATCACTTACTTGAATCTAACGTCAAATAAGTTGACTGGTCAACTACCAAGTCACTTACAATGTGGGAACAAACTTGCAGCTGTTGATATTTCACTAAATCGGTTTTCGGGTGCTTTACCTTCTTGTTTGAGCAATGGGTTGAACAATAGAAATGTTAAGTTTGATGGGAATTGCTTAATGGTTGATGTGAAGCATCAGTTTCCATCAAGCCATTGCGTAGAAGAGGCTCGAGGAGTCGAAGTGGATCCGAAAAACATCAAAGATTCAGAAAAAAGAAAGAATCCAGTAATACTTGTGGGAGTGATTTTAGGGAGTGTTATAGTTCTAGTGCTTTTAGTATTCGGGTCTGTTGTTATCTGTAGAAGAGTCTGTGTTCGAGGCTTATCGGAACCAAAATTGCTGCAAAAACAGGTGCAGGATTACTCTGTTACGAGTTATCCGTCTGAGCTCTTAACCAGTGCCAGTAAGTCCTTTCGGAAACATGATCTAGAATAAGCGTTTATCATAGTATTAGAGCCCGAAAATCTTTAAAAAAGTTACAATTTTCAAATACATGATCTTCAATAAGCGATTATCATAGTATCAAAGCCAGAAAATCTCTAAAAAAGTTACAATTTACTGTAACATGATGTTGAATAAGCACTTAACATAGTGTCAATTTTCAGAAAATCTTGAAAAGTTTCAACATTTTTCAAAAAGTTATGATTTTATCTGATGCATTTGCTTTTGAAATAGGGTTTGTTTCTGAGGCTGCAAAGTTGGGTACAGGAGGAATCCCAGTGCACAGATTGTTTTCTTTTGAAGAGTTAAAGGATGCTACTAGAAACTTCCATAGATCTACCTTATTAGGGGAAGGTTCAACCGGAAAGGTACCAAATTTTCATCTCACTTTGCAAACATTATTAACCACGAGTGACAAAATGTACGGGTCAGGTAACATGTCAAAATGTGTAACTTGTTTATACAGGCCAAAACGAAACCGATTGGATGGGCTGACCTAAAAGACTTGGTCTAAAACTTTTAAATTCTAGCCAATTTCAATAGGAATCCATTTTTTGAACAATATGATTGATGAAGTTTTATGTATCAGAATACATTTTTGGGCTATATGCAACCTTTTTCCTTTACGCTTTCCCTGTTTGACCTGTTAAAGATAAAACATAATCCGAATCATATACGACTCTGTTGTTAACATGTAAGATCAATGATTAATTTATTAACTTTCTTTATATATAGATCTACAAAGGAAAACTAGAAAATGGAACAGACATTGCAATAAGGCATTTAACCGTGTCCAAAAAGTACACGATCAGAAACCTTAAATTGCGGTTGGATTTGCTTGCAAGGCTTCGACATCCTCATTTGGTTTGCCTTTTGGGACACTGCATTAGCAATGAAGGACCAAATGACAGTGATTCAAACAAAGTATACCTTGTGTATGAATATGCGGATAATGGAAATTACCATTCTCTTCTTGCTGGTAAGTATTTTGTCTCATAATATAACCATAAGTTTGATGATTTTTTTTAATCTATTGATGTTTATATGTTTAATGCAGGTAATGACCCTGAAAATGTTCTTAAATGGGAAGACAGACTGAGAGTTTTGACGGGTGTCGCGAAGGCTGTGCATTTTCTTCACACGGGACTTATTCCCGGTTTCTTCAACAATCGGTTAAAAGCAAATAATATTTTGTTGAATGAAAGTGGGATGGCAAAGCTGAGTGACTATGGGCTTTCTATTATAGCAGAAGATGTTAAACAAGAAGATGTATGTAAAATGATATGCAACAGAAAGAATGTTTGTTCATGCAAATAATATTATCTGATTTTTTTTTTATTTTTTTTCGTTCTGCAGGCGAACGGGGAGGGTGTTGAATCATGGTAAGAGTTGTTCTTGGTGAAAACTAGAGGTGGTAAGATGAGCGGGTCAGGCAGGTCGTTTCTTAATAAAGGCTGAAACGGGTCATTACAGGTTTGGTTGACCTGCAGGCTCAAAAAACATCTTATTATTTTTTTTATATTTAAAATAAACAATAAGTTGACTATGGTTACAAAAATAAAGTTATTGTAGTAATCAGCTAAATGTTTGAATAAAAATAATTTTAGGAACTTTGGGTGATTTTCAACCCACTTTTAGTATATTTTTTATTTGACCCGTTTGAGAAACATAGTTCTTCATGGATCTTTTTTGCAGGCAAATGAAGAACTTAGAGGACGACGTCTACAAGTTTGGTTTCATTCTGCTCGAATCCCTTGTCGGGCCTTCTGCTGCATCTCGAAAAGACGAATTCTTGATGAACGAGATGGTATTTCTTCAAATTAAACTTAAACGGATATAATCACGAAAAAGGGTCATTACCTTTTGGAGTAGATTAAAGAACTCAATTCCTTTCTTTGGATATTTCAGGCTTCATTTGAGACTGAAGACGAAAGAAAGAAAGTAGTGGACCCCGTTGTACTTGCTTCGGCTTCACCTGAATCATTGTCAGTTATAATCTCCATAACTAAGAAATGCTTTGTCGGTGATTCGTGGGCCCGACCGTCTTTTGAAGATGTGCTTTGGCACCTTCAGTATGCTGCTCAAGTTCAGGCCAATGCGCAACGCCCTGCTGAAACAGTTTTACTCATGAAGTGTTGATGTTGTCATGTTGAGGTAATTGTATATTATTAGATAATATGTTCATCTTTGTTGCCATGATGAAGAATAAGCAGATAATAAGTGTTATAACCTATGTTTTTAATGTAATGTAAATATGCATAATTGTTATTATGCCAGCAACCTTTTATTTGTAATAAAATGTTAAAAGATTAGAACTTTAGTCTGGTTTTGATCATATGGAAATGCCAGTTTAAAGAGTTGCTTGATGGTGTTAGGGGTAGTTAATACGTGGTGATTATACAAGTTAAGGGTAATAAACATAGATTCATGAGGAGTAACCAGAATGCAATGTCAACAAAGTTAATTTTTGTTTCTTTTAGCTTCATTTTCTTATAGTAAAATTGGATACGAAGTTCGGATTTGAACTTGTTTCTACTATTGGTGGAAAATAATGGACACAGATAAATTAGGCATGTCAAGTAAAAAGATGTCGGTCAAAATTCCTGACATGACATAAGCGGGCATAAAAACAGGGATATTTCTGGAGGTTTAAAGCAAAATAAAATTTTGAGGCCCTCATTTATATATTATTTTTAAATAACTTTGCCTTTAAATGCAGACATAAACAAATTGGTTTGTAGTTTGTTAGCAAACAACTTAGGACAGAAAACAACGTAATTAACTTAAACAAAATAAATTGAAAAAAAGCATGTTAAAAGATAAACAAGCAACAGTTGATTAAAATAAAAAGAAAGTTCAAGCTCAAATGTAGATTAAATCGAGACAGACAACAATATATTAGATAGGCAAAAGAACAATGATAGATTAAAACAACTGAGTATAAATCAAGATTAGACAATAATAATTAGTAGGTTAGGTGATTAATTAACCAAGTTTCATAAGTCAGACCTCGATTAATCAAGCTTTGTAAGTTGATCTCGATAAACCTTCAATGATTTTGTTATTCTTCTCATTAATCTTTAGAAACACAAATATTGCTTAGATTTTTACATATATTTTCAGCTTATAATATAAATAAACATATGTTTTTCTTTTCAAATTCAGGGGCCCATAAAATTTAAGGGACTAAAGCGGTTGCTTTAGTTGTTAATACTGTAGAGACGCTCCTGCATAAAAATAAACCGGTTAAGGTTTGATGTCAACATGCCCTGGTTGGAAACGGTTCGACAAGCCAACTTGTTTAATAAATGAGAAGTTTAAAATTAGAACTTTTGAGTTCAACTACAACCTATGTTCCTGATTACTACAATCTCATTTACAACCTCTTTAATTCATTCGACTCGTTCATAATACCAAATTTCAAAAAGTAAGTATGTTGGATTAATTGGTTCGTTAATCGGGTTTGGTTCACGGGTCATGGGTTGGTAGTTCACAAGTTACGGGTTGATAGTTTAGTTTGTTTATTTCATATGTTTTATTAGAGAGTAATTAGTCAAAATAGTTGGTTTGTTTTCCTGGTTTATAGGAAATTCACGTAGTAGTGGGTTAGTAGTATTTTCTTTAGGAACAAGTTTATTTTTTTCTATTTAATGTAATTTTTGCTTTCAATGAAATTAAGTTCAAGCAGTTAAACATACATGAGTATTGAGTTTGTATTTTGGGCTTGAACCAACAAAGTAGGCAACCTATCATTCCATTTTCAGAACCAAATATAAAAGGACAAGAATCATTAGAAATGCAAAGCATGCTTTGTCCTACAACATAACAATCAGCAGCCAACTCATGATAAACCTGGTGGTGGTTTGCTCTACATCCAGATAAACCTGGTGGTGGTTTGCTCTACATCCAGATAAACCTGTTTACAGTAGATTGGTTAAAACAACAAAACAATAAAACAACAAAACAACAAAACATTGTAAATCATAAATTTACTGATATGTAATGTACAACCAAATATATTAGTGTATCTGGTTTCTGCAAGTAAATAGGGGTGTGCAAAAAACTGAAATAACCGAACCGTAATCAAAATAACCGAACCGTAACCAAAATAACCGACGCAATCGGACCGGAAAAACCGAAACCGTTAAGAGACCAACGGTTTGGTTTGATGATTTTTTAAAAACCGAATTTTTTGGTTCGGCTTTGGTTTTGCTTGTAACAGAAACCGAAAAAACTAAACCAAAATCATACAACCAAACTTGTAAATTTAGAGGTGTAATCATAAGAACATGTTGGAATCAGGCACAAATGAATTAAATATCATCAATGCTAACACCCCACTTTATATATCCCAAAAGATGATCACCATGTTGAAATCAGACACAAGATCAAACTTAAAAAACAGGTTACAATACTTTTGCAGCAACCAAACTATGACTCTTTATTAATAAACTGATGTGGGTCTATAGGAGATTTGAGAGAAGAAAATAGGAAGGAAACTAGAGAGAAATTTAGAGAGAATATTAGTTAAAACTTTCTGCATATTCATTGGCGAAGTATAGTGTTTCGTCGGTAATGTAAATTTTAAAAAAAAATATCTAGTTCTTCTCCTTTAAAAAAAATTAATTTCACCCCGCCCCCGCTACGGGAATTTTCAAACTCCGTTACTGTGCATATTTATTCCAACTCCTTAATTCTCCTTTTAAAGAGAACAATAAACAACTAATTCAAAAGTAACACCTAACAATTAGGAGGAGAACCTTGGCATCCCACGTTTCCATTATTTCAAGACTAATTCAAACTATATTATTCAAATAAAAAGAAACACATGGCAATTTGGTCGTATGCAATTATGCATGCGAGTAGCTAGTGATCTCCTTTGGGCTCACACATTGGGCTCACAGCTCCAGTTTGGGCTCACACATTGGGCTCACAACTCCAGTTTGGGCTCTTTTGTGACGGTTCAAGCGGCCCAGGTACGTACATTAACTTTAACCCTTTATTTATACTAAACATTAATCTACTCAAACTCAAATCCCTACTTTCTAAACATTCAAATAACTTGATAAACTTACAAAACAATTAAATACTAAGCTGATAATTTTCAACATTCAAACAAATATTAAATACTAATTAATAAAACTAAAAATTCTTAATCAAACTAAAATACTTCCTAAGAATCCTTCAGATAATCAACTTTCAACCTTCTTTCAATTTAACCCTTCTAGTATTCTTGATTTTTCACATATGAACTAATTAGGATTAACTTCCAACATACCATTCACCAATCAATAATTCAGTAACATTTAGTACAAAATGCGTCCCGTTAACACATTAACCTAAATCCATGTAGCCTTAGCGTTCACGCTCTAAAATAACATTTCCAACTGTATCATACTTCCTTTAGTCTAACAGATCGTATGAAGATTGCATCATTTCCAGATGTGCCCAAGATAATGAGTTAATATGAAACCCTTTTGGACCAAAATCAGTAGAATCAGTCTCATTTGTGTGATATGCAATCACGAAAATCATAATCAAGCAATGTTAAAACAAACATTTCTCATGGAACTCAACGAGTGGTGCTCGTATACGCAAAACTGAAGCATCAACATCCACAAGCTTAGTGCTGAGATTCACAAATTCAGCGTAATCTTTGTTAATTAGGTCCACGAGCTCGTGATTAAGGGATGAAAGATGTGATTGAAGCTCCGATTTTAGGGTTTTAAAAGGGGCGAAGGTTTGTAGATAATAGATGTACGCTTGGGAGTTGTAATTAGGGCTGATGAATGAGGATTGTTAGAACTATGAGGGATGAGAGTCGATTGGATCACTGAATAGGTCTACGGTGGTGGTGTGCGGCGGAGCAGAGAGCTCCGGTGACGTTTCCGGTGGTTGCTCAAGCACTATTATCATTTGTAGCTTTCACATATTAAATGCATGTTTGGGATTCCATTTGGAATCACCTTTTGACTTATTTGAGGGGTAAAAAGACAAAAATACCCCTCAAAATAAGTCAATAAGCTAGAAATTTTAACTTATTAACTTATTTGGAAGGACATTTTTGTCATTTCACCCCTCCAAAAGTTAAAAAGTCTTTTTGAGATGGAGAGCCAAACATGGTCTAAGTTGCCTTTAACACAGTGTTTACCGAGTTTAATAAACGAAAGAAAATAAGAAAAAGAAGTAAAAGGAAATTAACAAGATAAAAAAGATAAAAAGAAAGTAAATTAAGGAGAGAAAATGAATGAAGAGAAAGAAAAATATATTTTAAATTTTCATGCTCGAGAAGTTCGAAAAAAATAAAAATAAAGTAAGAATTTTATGTGTTTTATTTCTTTTCTTTTCATTTTCTTTCATTTTGAAAGGAAGTTAGAAGGGAAAATTATTAAAAATTTTCCTTTCATTTCTTTCAATTTCATTTCTTTAAAAACTCGGGGAAAATTATTGGCAATTGTCGTGCGAGTGTGCGACCACCTTGTTGCCACTTTGTTGTTGTGCCTCTCCGATTCCCATTTAGGGTTTTTGTTCTACCCTTATGCGTTTTCTTTGATTGTTGACAGTTGTTGTTGATGATTATGCTTGTTTCCAACGACGATGGGTTTGGGTATTGTGCTTATGGTTGTGAGCAGCGGCGACAATGATGCGATTAGGGCTAGCAGTGGGTGGTGCGACCACCATGCTACCCTTTTGTTGTTGTTGCCTGATTGATGTCGCGATCATGTCGGTGTGCAATCCTGTTGTCCGGTTCCAATTTTGTAGATTTATGGTTGTGCCTAGCTTGGGTTACAATTATCGATTACTACATAGGATGGTTTTGTTGTGTCAATGATAATGAGGGCCTTTTCATATGAGATTTACTCTTGAGTGTCTCTTTTGGTCCTGTAGCATTCGTAATGTTTATTGCACAACCAAATGAAGCATGATTTTGTGTTGTTAGTTAGATGGTTCAGTTGGGTATCTTTAGTTCATCGATGACCTTTGTTCCGTGATGTTGATGATGATGAGGACCACCTCCTTTGAGACTAGCATTTGGTTTGATGTCCATCACTGGTTTCGTTGCTCTCTTTTCGGTTTTCCATTGTCTGGTATATTGTGCATAGCCGTCACTATTGTGTTATTGACCAATGAACTTCGAGGGTGGTGATGAGATAACCGAAATGGTGTTGGTTGCTTTGGTTTGGTAGCCGTTTACAATTAACAACCGCAATTGAACATCGATTTTAAGCCCATGCGAATGGATTTCAGTAGTTTTATTAATTGAATTAGAGGTGTAGATGTTAATCCAGAGACAATTTTGGTGATGGTTGTTTTTATTTTAGAGACTACTTTAGAGATGCTTTTTTTTATTTTTGAGAAGAAATTGCATTATACTACTTCTCAATTTCAAATGTCGGTGGGGATTTTTTTTATTTTTTTATTCCTTCTAAACTCAATGTCATTTTTTATGTTTCAATGTTATGAACACAATGTATTGGGATTGGAGTGGTTACAGGCTATGAACTCGAATCCATCTCCCTGGTTCGATTCTTATGACTTACAAATCTTATGTTATTTTGTTTTTTTCTATTACTCTTGATATTTCATTTTTTCAATTTTTGCAATCACTTTTATTTTTATTGAACAATTGTTGTTTTGATGTTAGATTTTATTTACGCCGCAACATACTAACCATAGTATTCTTTTCTACCTATATTAAATCGTTATTGATTCACACATTTCTTTTACGTCCTTAACTACGCCACCATAGTAACGCATTTCAACATATTTCTACGTTTTGACATAAGTTTGTATGAAAACAAGTTGGATCATTATAATATGTTTTCAATTACTCTAAGTCTCGATGTAACTTTAGCTCGGAATCGAGTCATAACGAATGGAGGTCAATGTTTTGACATAAATTATGTTTGGAAAAAAGTCGAGTCAATTATAATACGTTTTCATTCAACGGAATAAATTCGAGCCACTAACTCTACGTATTGACGTAAAATTATTTTGGAAACGTCGATTTTAGGCTATACTTTATTATGGCGCGTACGATGTCTCGTATGATACCTCAGCAACACGTGACGGGTAAAAAATCCAGTTTTGTGTGAACCGTATATTTGATAAATTTTTCGATAAATATTTAAGTACATATAGATTGAGAATTTAACCAAGATTTTGCCATGGATATCTTCTTTTAAAAAAAGTTGGAATTAAGGGCATGAATTAATTCTTTAATTATTTGAAGTCCTTGCTTTACCAAACAAAAATGACTCACTGAAACGACGGCAGGAGGGCCCTTGATCTATCAATATAGGGAGAAAAAAATATAAAAAAATTAAAAAAATAAATAAACAATAACCAAACTTATAGAAGTAAACAAAATTAAATTAAAAGCCTTATAAAAAATTAAAATAAAAAATAAACTTATGAAAACAAGTGAATAAAATCACCCTTAAAACGCTTATTACAGAAAAGAATTTATATAAAAATACTTAAAAAACCCAAAAATCAAAAAAGAGGTTCTATGACTCGAACCTGAACAACGCTTTTCTAAAATTCTTATCCATGATCATTCAACGGTAGAAACTATCAACACCACTAATCTAATATGGTTATGCAACATGATTAGTTAAGATTTAAAACGAAACGTAAAAAATAGAAATTGTAAAATAAAGCAAAACCATAAAAATAGGGTCTTGGAGGTTCTCTTCGTTAACTCCACATGTTAAGAATTAATATAGGATGTAATTAGAATGAGATAAAGTTAAAAATAAAATAAAATAAATTTTAAAAAACTTTATTATATAATATTACGTGTTTATTTTAATGTGTAAATTTTGTTTTGAACGAGTTGAGTCAAATATTATATACTACTTAATCCTTTTGGTCGGTGGGAGTTTTGGTGTTTTTTTTTTGTTTTGTTTTTATGTGTTAGGTTTGTTTTGGATGTGGGTTTGAGGTTTGGGGGTGGGGTTTTTTTACGGGTTGTTATCGGTTTTCTATTTTGGACTGTGTCGTATTCTTGCGATTTTGATGTTCGTCTGTTTTGTGTATGGTGTTGGGCTTTGATTTAGTTTTTAGTTTTGTATGTTCTGGTGTGTTATGGATTTGGGGTT
>BJCN01309604.1:0-10716 GCA_018326445.1 Flaveria brownii
GCAGCATTTACATACACAGTGCTCAAAATCCTTAGCATGTGTATGAAATAGCAGAAATCACCCTTACACAGCACATCCTCTATTGCTGGGAATGTCTTGGTTTTCAAGAATGAGCATAAGATGGATGAAGTAGCTTTATCTCCACTAGGTCAAAGAGTCTTATGTTTGCTGCTACTTTGCCCTCAAGCTTTCAATCTAACACCACTTCAAAGTAGGTCTTATCATAATACCATCTAGTGATTGGATGTTGGTATTGATTGCCATCAGCTTTGGCTTTCATTTCATGATGTTGTCTATTCATATATGCCCTTAAAAATGATAAAAATCAACTCCTCTGGGATTGTTAGTGTGATTGACCATTCTTAATTGCATTAGGTCCAATCTATCTTCATAACTTAATGATCCCAATTGAAATATGTATGATAAGTACTGGACAAGTCCAGATACTCTCTTGATCAGTACTGCATCCCAGATTTATCATATTTCCATGCCATAATCTTTCTTTCATTAGCATTTGCTGTAAGAGTAATTTTTTCATAAAGTTTGAACAATTTTGTTTTCTCATTTATCATCTCTCTTACTTCATTTCTTTCAAGCCATAGCCTATGAGTCATGAATTGTCTGGGCTCCTCAATAGCATAAAGTTCAGGTGGAGCTTGATGATAAGTGGATAGAGAAGCTGCAGGATAAGGTCTGAATATCTGTGGCTTAAGAGCATTTGCCAGCATGTTCTTGTATATTTCTTTTGCCATTTCTTTCAATTGAGATAAAGATCTTTCTGCATATGACCTGTAAGGTATTCTTGTATGACTCAACAAACTTTTAACCTGGGAGTAGGTCATCTTCTCTATTTGAGGGTCTTTTGGTAAATTCTTTTCAAGCTCTTGCTTATCCTTAATTTCCATGTATTTCTTGTATGTTTGCTCTTTTTCATTTTTCATGACTTCTTGAAAGTCTTTGAGCAAGTCTTTAACCTCAGACAGGTTAAGATGTATAAATAAGTCATAAGGAAACCCTCTTATAGTCAATTCAATCCCCATCAAAGTTTGAGGATCATCCGAAAAGCTCTTGAAGGTTTTGCATCACTTCATCTTCATCTCTTTCCTCTTCTTTATCATTTGAATCACTAAGAATAATGATGGAATCATGTTATTATCAAGGCTTTGATCTATCTCCCCTTCCTCAAGTGTCGATGATTTGGTTGTTTGTTTTGGGTCATCTACCTCAACTGGCTCAGATTTAACTTTCAGCAACTTGAGAGGAGGAGATGTATGTTTTTCTTGTTCAACCTCTAGTTGTTTTCCTTTGAGCAAAGAGGCTAAATACAACCTCTTTCTCTTTCAATCATAAGTTTTGATAGGAGGATCGGATGATCATGATGCTTGGTCCTTGGATGAATCTTTCAAAGTTTCAGCAAATTGTTTGATTAACTTCTTTTGTTTGTCTGATAATGGGTTCATAAGGATAATGCTTGTTTCCATTGTTTATGTGTCAGGAGTATGAAAGTGTTGTCTTAATATTAGAGAATAATGCATGCTTTCAAATGGAATTGATTCTTCAAAGAGCTGATCCATTGAATAAGGTTCATCATAAATGATGATTGCTTTTTCAGACTCTTTAGGAATTATTTCTTCAGCTTAAGTCATAATTTGTTCTTCAAACTCATCACTCTAGTCTCGCTCAATACCTTTTGAATGTTCTTCCTCATTCCGTAAAGTGTTTGTATACTCCAATTCTCTATTTAATCTTTCAATTTCTTCGTTTTGAGAAGAAACTGTGCTTTTATGTTCATCAATCATCAAATCCTTTGAATCATTTTGTTTTGTTAAGTATGCAATATCCAGTCTTGCACTACTTAAATCTTGATCTTTCACTTTTAGCTCTTCTTTTGCTTGTTTGAGTTGTTCTTGAAATTGAACAATCAACTTTTGAGCTGTTTGATCGGATTTGAGCTTCTCCATTTCTTCATCTTTACTTTTCAGCTTGTCCTTAAGCTTTCTAGCTCTGTTGTTTGACTTTTCAATCAATTTGTTATGCTCAGTGAACAAGAACACTTTTGAATATTCAATTTATTCCTTAGTAGGAATTTCACTTCCTTGCTCTTCATCTCTCATTTCTTCATCATGAGCATTATGTTCTTCTTGAATAGGCTTATATTGAGAAGATGTGCCTACTTCTTCTTGCTGACTGGTCTGTTCTTAAAATGAAGAATCAATGTCTCTCAAAAGAAAAGACAAAGTTTGTTGATATGATTGAGTTGGGTTGTGTGGTGGTGAAGGTAAAGGATGCTCAAATTGGAATTGTTCCATTTGTTTCAATTCTTCAAGAACCTGTTCTTGAGCTTGAATGAATGGTTGGGGTTCAGATCCTATGGGATCATGTATAATGGGTGCAGGTTCAGCTGCAACTTGCTCTTCTTGCATAATAAGGGCTTGTTAGATGATTGGATCTTGTGGAATAGCATGTTGGAACATCATCTGAGGATCATCTTGTCCTGAAATCCTTATGAAGATATCTAGAACAGGTATGTGATGATCAATCATGTGTACTGGCACAGGCACCTCAGCTCCTTGGTACAAGCTGGATTTGATTCTGGTGAAAACATGTTTGTTGAAATGAACAGTCTGAAAGATAGCTCCATCTCTTTGAATATCTGGAAGCAAATCATCTATAATCATCTGAATGAACCTTGGATACATGTTAAACGTATTCCTTACTTCTGTCAGGTTGTATATCATTCCATTCATCACTTGAGTAGCAAAGTTGAATGGTCTTCATGCTATTATGATTTCTATAGTTGAAGAACTTCTTAAAGAAGTAGCATCCCATCCACTCTTTTTGTTTATCATATTCTTTTGATATGTGTGCATTAAAAATCTGAATTGAGCACACATAAAAGACTTTTTGATTTGCTTCTTATCAATGGTACCAGTGTAACCAATTTATCTGAAAACATGTAGCACATAGTTTTCATCAAATTCAACTGAACCTTGAGAATCATCATCACCTAATTGTAAAACCCTCCTTATAATCTTTTCTGTTATAGTAATATGATAGTTGTGAACAGAAGATACTATCACTTGGTGGCAATTCATCAGCTCTAGATGAGCATGAGTCCAAAATTGGACTATAGGATCTTCGTAGATCTCAGGCCTGGTTGTCATAGCATGAACCAGCCTAGTCTGTCTTATGGCCTGAATGATATGACTGTAATTTGCAGCCTTTGGAGAATCAAGGTCTAGAAATGCACAAATATTATGATCTCTTACAAACACTAGGTTTGCCATATCTGCAATAAAGAGATATATGTTAGTATATGTTGTGTTAATAATGTGTGATGATGAAATATTAATCAAGTGTTTATTGGATTGTTATGCTTGTCATGAGTTGTTTGAAATGTATGTTTAAACACTTATGTTTAATTTGGTGTATGTTATTTGACATGCTTACACATGAATCAATTTGACATTTTCAACAGTCAACCTTAATCCATTTTGATCATGAAAAACTTGTTTGTTTCAATTTGATTTTATCCAAA
The DNA here is from genome assembly GCA_018326445.1 of Flaveria brownii. Taxonomy (NCBI): domain Eukaryota; kingdom Viridiplantae; phylum Streptophyta; class Magnoliopsida; order Asterales; family Asteraceae; genus Flaveria; species Flaveria brownii. Next base: position 3,539 of record BJCN01309604.1, read on the forward strand.
TTGTATTACATCATGTTTGTTTAATTGCCAACAAGTTGTTTTGATTAATTTATACATTTAACTTATCTCATACCAATTTGTTCATGAGATGCAGTTTGACTTTTTATAGTCAAATTTTACCATTAAATGCACATTTATTGAAATTGCAATTAATGCTTGTGTGTTAAATGTCATGCCAAATCAACTAGATTTTTATGTTTGTTACATCATTTTTAACATGTTTACAAAGCTATAACATATTTCAAGCAATTTTCAACATTTTCAAAGATCAAACACTACTGTTTGTATGATTTTGACCTGAAAATCATGACTGTTCATGAACCCAATGAACACTTAATCAAATTTCATCAAAACAACAGTTCTAGCACATTGGAATAAGTCCTATTAACACTTATACAGTGTTTGATTTTGTTTAAAACATCAGAAGATCCATGTTCGATTTTAAGTCAATGTTCGACTTAGGTTGAACAATGTTCGAATCAGAATATTAGACCTAGATGTTTTAATGTATGTTTGATGTTTAGAATCATGTTTGTATACCTATTTGATTGTGAATCAAATGAAAAATCAAATAGAATGTTGTTTCAGATGATCAGGGGTTTAAAGGTTTATGCACTGTTTGAATAGTTTGAATTTTTGATTTTTCTCTCACTCGTGACGAATGAAAAAATCACAAGTGTGGGACTATATATACGTAGGACAAACTGTGTGTCCACTGTGTATACTGTGTGTGTATCCGTTGTGTAAACAGTAGACCTAAAATTTAATTTTAAGTGTCTGCTGTGAGTTACACATGTGTTGTGTGAACAGTGCGTCCGCTATACAACTTTAAAAATGTACGCTATGAATCCCTTTAATAGTAATTATACAGCAGATGACCACTTAGTCATGCGCTGTGAATTCTTTGAATGCTTGTTTTTCATAACGTATAAAGATTTATTCATCCGCTGTGCAAATTGGTTAATGGCCTAATCTTCACAACTGATGACTAAAAGTCATACGCTATGAACTTTTGTGTGTTTTAATTGTTCACAACGGTTGAACATTTGTTCATGCGCTGTGCACACTTAGAAAATTTGTTTGATTGTTCACAACGGATGAACACTTATTCATGCGCTGTGGACTTTTGAAACTGTTTAGTTGTTCACAACGGATGAACATTTGTTCATGCGCTGTGGAAACTTAGAAAATTTGTATGTTATTTTATTTTACACAGGGGATGAACATTTGTTCATACACTGTATAGACTTCTTTATTCAAATGACTTTCATACCAGATGAACATTTGTTCATGCGCTGTGAATTGGTATTGTGTTCACAAGATGCCTTACCAACATCATCCGTTGTAGACTTGTTTGTTTATGCTTTTTGCAATTTTCAAGGATACTGTAGCTATAGCGGATGAATGTTTGTGTGTCCGCTGTGTATACTTGAAAATTATTTTGTTAGTTTGAAAAGTTTACTTTTCTTCTGAAGGATGTTTGATTTTCTTCCGAAGAATAATTTTAATAAAATTTTCTTCTGATGTCAAAAATGTTTGTTAAAATATAAAATTTTAACATTTTCAATCTATGGATGTCTAGAATATCACTCACAAGAAATATTGGGCATATGTATGTGTGTCAAACTGCTATGTTTGAGTGCTTGCTTGACTTGGCTTTATTTAAAAATTCAAAATTTAATAATTTTAAATTTTTAACATGTATGATAATACACTTGTTCTGCTGATATTGATATTTTCATGTTCAATTTCTCCCCCTAAATTTTTGCCTGTTTATAAAAATATTTATAAATTGACAAAAAAAATTTTTTGGGTAAAGGGGACGGTACCCCAGCAAACTTTATTACTAAAATAAAATAAAAGAATACAAGAACAAGCAAAGGCCTAGCCTCGAACAAACCCCGAGGAAAAGGAAAACCTAAGCTCATGCAAAAAAACTAAGGTCATATGGTGACCAATCAGCCCAAAGTTAATCCAGATAAAACAACAAGCCAAAATCAAAGATTTAAATCTAACTTAAAAATTCGACAGCTCAAATAATGGCTACAAATAACTGAGATTATGAAATAAGCCTTGGCCCAGCCCTATTGACTCTCTATGTTAAGCCCAAAATCTTTAAATCTTTAAGAGTTCCTCATGCAGGCCCAAGCCAACCAAAGCCCTCCTAATCCTCATATCATTATTAAAAGCTTCCGAGCCCAAATTCAATCCTTTCAAATTAACATTAAATCTTTTATCCGTAGTTAATATTCCTTTTAATAGTAGATCCAGCAACCTCCATAACTTTCGCAGCCATGCCTTAACAACATCTTTATTCCACAGCACTTCCATGTTGTAGAACCCTTTTAAAATCATCAGCTTTAAACCTCTTGAAATCACCAGCAGATTCAATCTTTGGATCATCATAATTAGTTGCCATTGGGAAATTGCTCCTTTGCTTGCATTAACTGAAACAGCCCAACCCAAAACCCATATAACCCAGCCTACCTCACACCATCTACACTTCCCACTCAGAATAAATAGAAATATATTAATAACAACCAACCCTACCCCCCAGTACCCAATATCCTCACACCAAAAATTATATTCCCAACCAAATTCCCTACCCCACTCATAAAAAGGATATAGTAGTGATGTGTAGAAAGGAAATTCATAAGGTCAATCAAGATCTCTAAATCGTTTAACCTCCAAGACAGAATCTCTATGTACCCACAGTCCAAAATTATGACATCTACCATGCCCCTCCTCCAAAAATTCAGATCAATAAGCCAATTACATCTGTGTATAATGGACCACAATTTGTATGCATTCCCAGGAACACTTTCCCCACTTATACATCCAGCCTTCCAGTATAACAAACCATACCCATCCACTCCCAACTCTCTCTTCACTCTTACGCTTTCATATCCTCCTAAATTCATTAATATCATATGCATATGAATAATCAAATTTACAATTCCAAATCACAGCAGCCTCACTTGTAAACACAGATCTTTGCATCCTCATTCCCATAATTATAGCTCTAATTGTAGTCATTATAATTAAAACCAGATCATCAACAGATCTATTTTTTCCTTGGAAATTCCTCAGATTTCTCTCCTGCCAGATGTAATAAACAACAGCCCCAAGAACAAGTCTTCTAATGATGCTCCAAATGGCTTTATTATGTTTTAGTTTGGCAATATATTCAATAACCCCAGGCCATTCATCAGGACAATTAAACAACTTTGTTTTAGGCTTCACCAGCTGCCACACTCTCTTTGAATAATCACATTCAAAAAATAAATGTTCATGAGAGTCAGGCCTGCTTTTACAAAATGCACATGTCAAATGAATGTTCAGAACTGATTCGCATTTTCCAATAATGTCTTGTGTCTTTAATCTACCCTTGATAGCCAACCATAGTATGAAAGCATGCCCATGGAATACAATTTGAGAACCATACCAATTTACACAAGGGAATTTGAGGCTTATGCTCAAACAGATCATAAAATACAACCTTTGAGCTAAATGGCACATCTTTACCCTTCCATTTAGATCTCCACACAAACTTATCCTCACAATTAGCATTTAACACAGGGACAGGAGTTGAAAACAGACTCGGGAAGTTTTGCCTCCATTCTACAGGCCATTTCCATTATCTATTAGCAATTATCTCAGACACTTTGATCTCCCTTGATAGTCTAACTTCATACTGTTCTCTATTAGTGATGAAATCTCCCAGAGGACTGAATCATGCCACATGTCATACAAAACAAAAGTCCTTTGACCATTTCCCAATTTGGAGAAAATGAATTCTCTAATGTCTTCTCTGCTCTGTAAAATCTTTCTCTAACTCTAGCTCAGTGAACCATCTTTAATAGGAATGTCCCATAAGCTTCTACCTTTCAATTTATATAGATGAATCCACTTAACCCATAAATAGTCTTTCTTGCACACAACATTCCACACATGCTTGGCTATTAAAGCCACATTCCAGGAATTAAGATCCCTAATTCCCAATCCCCCTTGCCGTTTTGGAAAGCAAACATCAGCTCATTTAACCTTAGCTTTCCCCCTTTGAATATCTCCTTGATTCCACAAAAAACCTTTGAGTGACTTGTTAATTTCCTCATTAACAAAAACTGGGAAGATGAATACTGATGACCAATAAACTTGTAGAGAACTAAGGGCAGATGAAATAAGTTGTAATCTACCAGCAAAAGAAAGGGATTTATTCTTCCAGTCCATGACTTTCTTCTTGACTTTATCAATCAGGACCAAGCAATGCTTATGATATAATCTAGTAGAGATCAAAGGAACTCCAAGGTATTTAATAGGCAGTGTTCCCTCCTGAAACTGCAAAATGTCCTTAATTTGACCCTTAATACCATCCTCCACATTACCAAAAAAGATCATACTCTTCTCCAAATTAGGATGTAAACCAGATACATCCCCAAACTCTTTCAAAGCAGTACCTAGCACTTTAACTCATAAAGCATCCCCATGACAAAACATAAGAAGGTCATTAGCAAAACATAAGTGAGTAATCTTAAGATCCTTACACAGCCAATGGTATTTAAACCCTTCCTCAGATGCAACTTTTTGTTTAATAATTAAATTCAGGACCTCCATAACCAAGGTAAATAAGTATGGGGAAAGGGGATCACCTTGCCTTAGTCCCCTTTTACCTTGAAAATAACCCACCATTTCACCATTAATGGATAGACAAAAAGAAGGGGTAGATATGCACTCCATAATCCAATGAATCATACAAGGATGAAACCCAAAATGAACTAAACATAACCTTAAGAATGACCATTCCACAGTATCATAGGCTTTTTTTATATCCACTTTAAAGGCCATCTTAGCCTCACCTCTATTTCTGTGATACCCTCTCATCATCTCCTGAGTCAGCAATAGATTATCACTTATCTGTCTTTTGGGAATGAAAGCACTCTGATTTTTATCCACTAATTTATCTAAACATCCCTTTATTCTGTTAACTACCACTTTACTAATAATTTTATAAAGCACATTGCAACAAGGTATGGGCTTAAAATCTGCCACTATGTTAGCATTTAGACCTTTAGGCACTAAAGCAATAATAGTGGCATTAAGTTCCTTTAACAACTAGCCATTCTCAAAAAATTCCTGGAAATTGACAAAAATTTGAAATGTGATTGAATGGAAATTTATCAAAGTTCAATTTGATTGCTTGTGTGATAAGAATTTAGCAAGATAATACTTTATCTCACTAAAAATTTGTTTTCTTTTTCATGTTTTAATATGAATCATTACACATAACATGAGATCATACTAGTCTCAAATCCTCATAGAGTTGTTTGATGTAGTTTGAGAATAGACATAGACTAATACAATATTGATTGAAGATATTTGGATCCACTTAAACTCATGCATGGTATTAATGATTGATTAAAACAGTGAGTGATTATCATGTTTTGGGTTTATTTGTATGAGTTGTATGTACCCCATATCTGATTGTATTTTAAAATGAATCCTCCTCAAGATATACTAGCCAGCACTTTCAATACTTATAACCTAGTTACTTAGGAGTATAAATGCTCAATTTGATCCTTTGTGTGATCCATATTTGGAATCTTTAGCACTTCACTTTAGAAGGTGATCCTCTTTGGGATTCTTTTGATTGTTCATCCTTAATGGAGGTGTTCCTCATTGGGAATCTTTTTGGATCATTGATGTAGGTCATTCAGGTCTGTGCTTAGCATAATAAAGAATGCCATATTGTACTCCAGGTCTATGATAATCATAACAGAGGAGACAATTGTGTGATTGAGCAATTTATAAACTGTTTCGCTTGGTGTACTGCAGTTACTTTACTAGTAATCCATATTGGATAGACCAATACTTACCATAAACGAAGATATGTTGTTTACCACACAATCATGAGCATTTAGTTCTTCACTGTTGTATGTGATATTAAGTGTTCCATGTTGAGCCTATCCACACATCAAATAAAGTATTATCAGTTTTTATTAGTGAAAAGGACTCTAGTGAAGAAATAATCTAGTGTACTATCATTTCTCATGAATGGTTATGTATGATGTCAAAATGTTTGTTAATTCAATAACATGAATGTTTGTATGATATCTTGACTTTGAAAGAGATTTGTTTGATTTAAACTTGGACTTTGACAAAAGCAAGATTGTATGATTTAATGTTTTTGCATAACATTACTTGTTTGATTCATAGTTGATCATCCAAGTGACTGAACCAGAAATTCAAATCTTGTTGAATCAAATGGTTTGGTAAAAATATCAGCCAATTGATTGCCTGTATGGACTTTGATCAACTTTATCAAACCTTTTTCTTAACAATCTCTCAGAAGGTGATATCTGATATCTATATGTTTTGTTTTTGAATGTTGATCTGGATTGTCAGTAATAAACATGGAAGAAGTGTTACCAATGTGTATGGGTGTTTTAAGAAAATTAAAGCCATAATCAAGCATTTGGTTTTGAATCCAAAGCACTTGAGAATAGCGTGCAGAAGCAACTATGTATTCTGCTTTAGCTATTGACACAGATACATTTATTTGTTTCTTGCACTGCCCGGAGATCAATTTAGATCCAAGAAACTGACAACCTTTAGTAATGGATTTTCTGTTGTTGTTGCATCCACCGTAATCATTATCTGTGTATGCATATAAAGAGAGTCTCTATCTTTAGGATGCCTGTCACACCCCCGCTGACAGCGAAAACACGGGGATGCGAGCTAGACGGGGTCATCATAACACATGGTATACGATAGAGAAGAAATATAAATATGATGATAGGCGTGTCATGACGACACCCGGACAAAAATGGGGACTTGTGTCGCATTTAGTCAATATTCACGACAACATAGCCATAAGCATAACATGTAAGGATCACATAACCAAATAGAATAACATTGTTTAGTTTCCCACAACCTGGGAACAAGTGTTCAAAAGAATGTTAATTGTTTAGTGGACTACAAGAATGTACAAAAGAATTGTTCATCATGTATGTTCAGTCTCAAAAATGCTTCCTAGGGTCTCCACTAAAAGGCAGCACTCCTAGAACTTCAATTACCTTGATCACCTGAAAAGAGATGCTTAAAACGGTCAACATAATTGTTGGTGAGCTTCGCAGGTTTTAAGTAATAAAAGATATTAAGATAAAAACAACTTGTATGTT
>BJCN01309623.1:0-11681 GCA_018326445.1 Flaveria brownii
TTTTTCATTATTATTGTTATAATTTATAAAAATAAATAAATAACTAAATAGATAAAAATAAAATATCATTGTAGAATACGAGATGTTACAGTAGCGTCGGTGGCGCCACATCATGTACAAACTTGATTTTCCTGTGTAACTTTTCGAGATCTTTCCGTTGATAGGTTGTAGGTCCCGTAACTCTTTTTCTAACTCAAGTTATGTCCGTTTTAAGGTACCTTTGTCTTGGAACTTCTTTTTTACATATCTTCACCTCTCGAGCTCCAATTTTCGTCCCGTTTTTTCAACTTCTTTGCATTCTTCATATTTATCCTACAAACATAATAATATCCCAAAAACAACTTTATCCCTTAATTTGACACGTAAACATGGAAATAAAGCCTTTAAACGTCGAACTTTCACCACCCGATCAAAGAGTTAATCTCGATTTTGGTCCTTGAGTTTTGCAAATTGTCTCTATTCGAGTACCAACCTTTAATTTGTCTTTATTATTGGCCTCAGTTTTGAAAATCATCTCTATTTTTGTCCTTTTGACTAACAGTGTTAATATATTCTGTTAGATTTTTTTGAAAAGTCCAAAATACCCTTAGGGCTAAAATAATTTATAAAAAATCTCATTATCTCACTTTCTAATTTCTCCCCTACTCTCTTTATCTCTCTCTCTCTCTCCCTCCCTCCCCCCACCCTTTCTCTCTTCACCCCTTTCTCTACCACAAAACACCACCTCGTTCCCCCACCCTCCGGCAACCACCTCCATTGCCACCGTCCCACCCTATACTCCACCATCCCTTCGTATTCAACTCTCATCCCCCATCACCACTATCACACCTTGAACTCTCCACCCACACCGCCACTACCACACCATTGCCATCATAACACCAGCAACCAGAACTATACTAAAAACCTAATCCAAAATTACCACTGAAAACCTAATCTCTTGCCCCCACCCTCTTACAACCACCTCCACCGCCACTTTAAACAAAAACACCCAAAAGACCACCATTACTACAAAGAACCACAGTCGCATCTACACAATTATAGCACTATCATCATTATCACTAGGGTTCACAAGATAGAGAGAAATGTTAGAGTGGTGGTGGTTATAGGTAGCTGGATGGTGTACAAATTATGGTAGAGGTTTACAGGTACGATTAGGGCTTCGTGGTTTTTGGGATGGCAGCTGGTGTTGCGATGGTGATGGTGTGTAGTAGTGGTGGACAGATTAGGGCAGAGGTATTAGAGGGCTAGTGGGCTTCAATTTTTATGGTGGTTGATTGCTTTTGTTGCGATGTTTGACGGTCGGTGTTGCGATGATTGATGGGCAGTGCTACATGGTCGATGGTCAGTGCTGGGGTGGTGATAGTGCGGTAGTGGTGGTGGAGAAGGTGACAGTGGTGTTGTTGATGGTCGATGTTGCAGGGGACTAGAATTGAAGTAGAGGGAGAGGGGAGGGGTGTATCTAATACTAACATAAACATCTCTATTTTAATATTTAGTTTTTAGTATTGAATGAGCGGTATTTTGGTCATTTGATCATCATTTAACAGAAAATTGTTAACACATTTAGTCAAAAGATCGAAAATAGAAACGATTTTCAAAACTGATACCAATAATAAAGAAAAATTAAAGGTTAGTACTCGAATGGAGACACTTTACAAAATTCAGGGACCAAAATCAAGATTAACTCTTTTAAAAATTCAAATTATTTTTATTTAGGTAGGGTGCGATTACTTGTTTTTTTTCCTCTTAAAAGCTTTTCAATCCTGTATTTTAAAATAAGATTAAATATATTTAAACATACAAAAGTCAGATTTTTACCGACACATGTGTTCCTTTTCCAACACATCACTATCACAAACAAATAACATCAAATTTCCCAGCGTAATTGACAATATCCTACACATACATAGCAATCCTACACATATTTATGTCTTCAACAAGAATATTAACTACAATCTCCTATACAAGTATCATATTTACATATAAGTCTATTTGTCCAACACAGAATCGAAATGTTACGAAGCGTATAAGGTTTGTAACTATATATTTAGCATAAAAACATATAAGTCATCTGATTTTATAATAATATATCATCTACACACATTAAGTACACTTTATCCTACACAAGTACCAACACATTCCTACGTATAAATGAAATTCATTAAGTTATAATGCACTAGAAAACTTATGTACGTAAAATCCACCCACTTACATCTTACTTATAAACACAATTCATAATGTTTTGATTTGGTATGTATTATATGCACGCAATATATGATCAACGCTATGTAGGAAACTCATAAAAGCACTTCATCTAATTTAAAACTACACACTAAATATTACAATCCTAAATATGAACAACAATTACATACATAAAACAAAAAACTCTAACACACATATACTTTCATATATGACATATATGTAACTTTCACAAAAGTGATTCTTAGCAAAATTAAAAACTGGTCACATATATCTAATGCATAAACAATAACACAAAATTAAAGAAAACTATCAACGTTACATTCTTTATTGTAGTTAATATTCAGTAAGGAATAAGAAATTGCTATGATTTGATTTTGGAGGAGATGTTGCTGGATAGAATCACGGCAATTAGTGAGTGTAGGTAACCGTATATTAGATTTTAAAGTAAATTATATGAATGGTCCCTAACATTTTTTTCTCTTTCATATATGGTCTGTAGGTCTGTTAGTCAACCTTTAGTGATGTTAAATATTGTAAAAATTGGCATTTTACTCGCATTATCCATCTATTTAATTTATCTTTTAAACTATAGCATTATTTTTATTTAAGAAAATTTTATATTTTGTTTTTCAAAATTTTTTATTTTTATATTATTTTTATAATTTCATTATCAATAAGATTATTATTTAATAATATATGTTTGAAATACACAAATAAAAAACTTTTTAAAAACATGTTTTTTAAAATGTTTGATTTTTAAACCGTTCATTTTTTATACATCATTCTAAAACTTTTTTATTTTTTAAACTGGTTGGTTTTCTAAAGTTATTTATTTTTAAACCATTCATTTTTTAAAACATCTTTTCTTAAGCAAAATCTTAGTTTTTAAAATATTTTGTTAAAAACAATTCAGTTTTAAACATCTTTATGAAAGAAGACATTTTTATAAAGGTTTAAAATGACCCGCATATTGGTTTTAGAAAAATTATAAACCAAACATTTAAAAGAATACATTTTTAAAATATTTTTTATTTGTGTATTAAATAATAAACATATTTATAATAAAAAATTATAATAAAATGAAATTAAATTGATGATCCATAAAAGTAAAATAATTATTTTGATAAATTTAACATCACTAACTGAACTAACAAAGTAGGGACTATTGATGAAAGATGACTATAACATTAGAGACTATATTCGTAATTCTAAAACTTTAAGGATCAAATCCAAAATTTTAACTAAATTACAGGAACCATCAAGTATTTTACTCTAGATTTTATAATTCTTCACATGTAAGTTGACATATATGTCCTTAAAGATGCATTAAAGTTTTGATTTAATTTACAACATTGTCACTATTTAGTAGGTGTCATTTATTACAATCAATCAATGGTTAAGATTTGTTCTTTAATGATTAAGATTTATTCTTTTATGTACTCGACACTCGTCAAAAATCATGTTTCGCTTAGAACCACACAATGGTTGCAACACCTGCAAATATATATATAAGATGCAAATACTTTCAGGGTATGTAACACTCACGTGTATTAAAATGTCCACTTCAACTGTCTTATTCGCTTTCTCCTTTTTCTACAACTAAACATCCTATAAAATTATTATACCTAACGAAGAAAAAATATTATGGTACATATCATTCTACCAAGCTAGCACCCATTATATCCTTGACGCAATAAAAATAGCTCAAAATGATTCAACACTCAATGAAGCATTTGAATTCAAAGTGAGCGTATATGATCTTCAGTCAACAGACCACACTCCCTTTTTATAAAAATACAATTCGGTTAATTAAGTTCTAGAAATCGAGTCGGATGTCTCTTTAAAAGCGGTCTCTCTATCTCTCTAGATAGAGAAAAGACTCGGCACCACCCATCCCTCACAAACTCTACTTTTTAGTGGGATATACTAGGTATGTTTGTTTGTTTGTTTGAGTTCCAGAAGTAAGATACATCTTTAGGTGACTCATCACCTTCCCATGGGCGTGCCTTATGACCACGTGGTTGTGCCCTCCACGTGGTTCTTATTCTAGACACGATCGTTCCCTTCCTTTACATGACTGTGCCTTCCATTTTAGCATATTTGTAACTTCTATCCCTCAACTTCAAGTTGTGTATATTGACAACTTGGATCCCTCGACTTGTTTTAGTCATTTTGATTTGCTTAACTACCATATCAATCATATGTTCTCATTCCAACCACTTAGAAACCTAAACATCTTTATTTGGTTTCTTCTAAGATTTAGGATTTTAATAAGCAATTAAAATTCCAAAAGTATATAAAAAATTGATGGGTTTTTATGCATATACATACTTTTACCTATATTAGAAAGTACATAATTTAAAAAATTGAACTCTCTTGATAGAAGTTTTCTCACTTTTAGAGATATTTATGAGTTCTTAGATGGTCCTAACCTTATTTATATGTGTAGGGAAGGGTTAAAGTAAAACTACTTAAACTTTTTAAACTAAACATCATGTTGAAAATTATCCTACATGTTTAAAATGAAAGGTATATGAACAGTAATATGTGGAATCTAAGACGTCTGTTTTATAATCAACGGTGAGCAGCTAATTGTTGTGTTGCTTGGTTTACCATCTGCCACGTGTGCCTCAAAACCGCTTCGTGGCATCATCTTACATCAAAGGCAAGAGACAGATAGAAGGAGAGAGAAGAAGAAGAGAGGGTTTGATGTTCAAGAAGATTGTGCGAGGTTTCGGTGGTGTTTCTCGTATTCGTTCTTCTCCGGCGACGTTGTTCTCCTTCGCAACATCGACTTCTGTTTAACTGTTATATTTGAAGTGAGGGAGAGAGATAGAATCACGGTTTTGAGGAATGGCGGTCGGTTTACCAGAGTTCCTCCGCATCACCTGCCCAAGCTATCTTCTCCCGCGACTATTTATTCCTCTTGACTGTCATCACTGTTTTGTAATTAGGGGCGGTGCTTAGGGTTTATTTGCATAAATCAAGCGATTTTAGTCGTCTGGTTTTCTTCCTTCGGGAACCCTAGGTGGCGGTGGTCGTGGTTTCCACTCTCGGTGACATTGATTTGCAAGACAATATGTTCTTTGCCCAACCAGGTATTGTTGTTGTCATGTTTTAAGTTATCTTCATTGCTCAGGTCTTGGTGTTTATGCCTCTTGTCTTTGTAGCAATTGAGCTAAACTCCCGTCACAAACAACAGGAAAAAAAATAACGAAGAAGGAAGGCGAAAGCTAATTATTATCAAAATTTATGGCAATGAACAAAATGTTTCCAATTAGGAATTTTACCTTGCAAAAGCATCATTGAGATTTTTCCACATAAGAACACATCATTAGAGGTAAAACAGTTATAGTATACATTTCTCTTTTTAGGTGTTTCTAATCCATTTCTTGAAGCTAGGTTATAAAGTTGCACTTTTTAAGCAGGGTATTTACATGTCTTACCGTTATTCTACACGGTTCATTTAGCTACTTCCTTGGCAACAATTGCTTTGGCTGGAGTCATCGTCGTGGTATCCGTAGTCCCGTTGAATTATACCTACCTGGTTTTACACAGTGTGATGCAGAAGGTTTTCAAACGAAAACATTTTTTCAGGTTTATTATTTCAACTTATTATTTATTTATTCGTAGATAGTCGTTGATTTTGTAGGCATCTTTGAACTAGATCATGTTTATTTTCTATCAGTTATGTAATTTAGAATGTATAATATATTTCCACAGAGATTGTATTTGTTTAAACAATTTGATTTTATAAAGGTACCGATTGATCAAATCTTGTAACATGTACAAGATTTTGAGGACTACTATCGCAACTACATGGCTGATTTTCTTGAGCTTTTTAGCAAGCTATTCTTATATGTTATGAATTGAAACGATTGCAGCAACAAAGACAAGAATTAGGAGCTTATTAAGAGATACATTGCAAAGGTAATAATCACATTTTGAGTTCTACATACTACCCCTCATAGACAGTAACACAACCATCATTTTCCCGTATTGTTTAATGTTCTTCATCTAAAGTGTTCCATCTACCTATTGTAGGCATTTTCCTGTTTCTCTATGTCGGCTGTCAGTTAAATTTGGAGGTTTTCCTTACTTGGTGTAATTTTTTTAAACCTTAAGGTTTTGTTTATGATAGATTTAGTTGGATTTGTTGTTCTGTGGCGGGGTTTAGATTATGGGTTCATCGATTGTATTTCTTTGCAAGTTCCGACAAAGATAGTTGATTGAATCGTTCAAGGTTGACCAGTTTATGTAGTTTAGGTCATTTTATTGCCCGATTTTATGTTAAATTATAATTGTTTTAAACAAATTTATACGCTATTAAATTTTTTTCTTAATTGTTTGCTAATTTGAGGTAACTGACATAAGGAGAATCATGAGCTCAAGAGTATGCGAGTAAGTTATATTTGTGAAACCATTTTTCTTATTTGTCGTTATTGAAATCTGAAAGGTTTTTTTAGATATGATGAATTTCATGATGTTATATGGTATTCGTCTTCATGGTTTAGTTATATTACGACATCTAAATTGGTGATCTATATGATTGTAACATAATCCTCTCATTAGTGAGTTCTTTTATAGTCTTATATGAGCTAAAAAATAATTTGTTCAAAGATGGCTTGATTGAATTATTGAATGATTGAAAATGTTTGTTTAGATTAAATGATATACTAAGTGCAGGTCAATTTAGTTTTATACATATGAGATATCAAAGCACTTCGAAGGAAAAGAATTATGAATACATGATGACATGTCACTTTAAATCTTGTAGGAGCTTATGGCTTTTTCTACAGTGTTGAGTATGCAGTTTAGATTGCTTATGTTATTCGTATGTTCAAAGTAAAGGAATAAAGGAATCCTATGGAGAAGATGAAAAGAGAATTGCAGCAAGTGCTTTATAGTTTGGTAGCAAAATGCAAACACCAAAGTGAAATGATTGGCAAGTACGAGTGCTTTGTATTTTAACATCAAATATCAATTTAAAATGAAAAGAGAGTAGCATCAGTGTTCCAGGCATTTAGGGTATATATTTGAGATATTGAGCCGTATGCATTATATATTAGCAACACATATCATATGGCATAACAAGTATGTATTTCAGAAATTGAGCCACATTCATTTTGTTCTACTTCTCAAGACAGGGAGAGTGGTTTCTTCATTTGAGCTTGAATATAAGCCATTTGAAGTCACTTGGATTGACGCGTCTTCTAATTTTAACTAGCTTTAGCAGGATGGGTGATTCGGTAATCTGGTAAAGATATGTTTAGTGTTTGATACATATTACTTTTGGGTCTGCTCTATTACCCAGTCCCTTCTGTTTTTATCTATTTTTTAACATTTTATAAGCATTTATAAATCATTTATGATGCCCCTTATCGATTGTGTTTATTTGAGTATGTTACACCAAAGGTTTATCATGAAGTTAAGGTGAGTTACAATAATAATTTGTTTCTTTTTTGGTTGCTTACATTACATGTTTAATTTGGGTTTTCTTTTTTTTTTCTTAGACGGGTCATCTTTGTCCAGATTGTGATTTTGGTAGCCCGTTAAAGTCAGCAAACTCCTATATGTGTCGGGAAAGTAACACTTGACCAACTACAGTAACAAATGTAACCGCACAGTGCCAACTGCTTTTAGTCTATTGACATGGTATAATACGCAGGCTAACAATTCGGGAAAACGTCTCTGTAGACAAGCAAACAAACACACCGGACCGAAAAACGCGCGAAGCGCGTAATCGAATACCACTAGTTTTATTAAAAACGTAACTGTTGCTGAGAGACTAATTTTTCTAATCCAATAAGGCTCGTTTAATTTTAATTTCTGAAATATATTTTTTACAAAATATGTGTGATTTTGACATGTTATCCAGCCCATTGTTTAGTTGAGCTTCGGTTGCAGACAAATCATTGTTTTACAGAAAGGCCAAAAAAAAAACTTATATGTATCTAAGGATGTATCATCTACACGAACATATGTTCACTTTTTGTTTGGGTCGAAACGAGCTCTGATCAAAATGGGTAATTTACGGGTTTCGGATTATAGGGTAAAAGATTTAATGGGGTCATGTTTTGTTCGAGATTAAAGATCTTAAAATGCATGAAAACTATGGTCCAACTTCATAAATGATCAATGAACAAAAACAGGACGATTGTAGGTCCAAACTGGAACCTCAAGGATTACAAAGAATGTCGTTTGGTAGACCGCCTCGAAAGGCTGCTGATAAAAAACACTTTTACAAGGAAATTCCTCAACATCAAAATGAGAAGACCAGAGTAATACATTTGCAAGTTTTGAGTTTTTTAAATAGTTGTGTCACATACTTGACGATAAAAAGAATATTGTATCACTATACTGTAAACAAAAAGAATGTGTAATCTCATGGATTTAATGTGTACTGGCCGCGTTCATTGTAAGATTTCTCTAACTGCTTCGTCTTGTTTATTTTGAAACCCCTGATTCGCACCTCCTCAGGCAATGCAGTGTTATCTTTGTCGATGCTTTCAATGGTCCACCCGTTATTCTTCACCAAACCTCCAACTTTCACCTGAAAAAGAAAACAACGAAACAAGAAAATCAACATTAGAGATGGTAAAACGGGCGGGTCTTGTAACAAATCAAAACAGGTTCGGGTCAAAATGAGTTGAGTTTGACTAGCCCATATCAGTCCTTCGAAAATTTTCCATCCTTTTATAGTGTAAGTGAGTAAATATGGTTACAGCAATAATATCATTTCAGTAATAATCTACACAGATTAAATGAATGATTTGGGAGGTTGTACGCATTGAAAATATAAGCCGCATGTCCATCTTTTTAGCTATTTTATATTTTTATTTTTAAATTTACTCGTGTAACTTGTTATACTTAAAACATAAAACTGAATCAACCAATTCATAACTATAAGACAGAATATTTCAACATACCTCTGCATCATCAACTGAATCGATAACAAGGGTTCCATCCAACGAGAGATCTTGAATGAATACATTACTACCCTTGATGACCAATGTAGACTTCTGTGAAACAAAGTTGTTTCCACTCACTTTGCGCTTAACATCAGCAAATGTAACAGCCCATTTTGGTTTCCACACAACACGGGACCAAACCTCCACTTCTTGACCGTTAAATACCTCTGATACCGGATCATCTATCTTAACACCCGCCTACAGACAAAAATAACCAAACGGGTCAGCTGGGTAATGGGTCAAAACGATATTTTATTTATAGCTTGAATTCATTTATTTTTTTATAAAGAATTAGTGCTGACCTTTCGTAGAATCATGCTATTAGCTCGATAAATTGCTGTTTCTCCTGAAGTGGCACTATGATAAGGGTTTCCCTTGGGTACCTATAATTCATATAGAAAAGAGTATCAATATAAACATAGTAGTAATTAGTGAACAAATAGCCAATAAAGAGAATTAATAATAACATCTCAGTTTGAAGGTAATCTGTTACAAAGATTATGGAACTACCTTTGCAGCATCTTCTGGATTATTCTTCACAGGTGCATATGCAAGCCATGGATCCGTAACCTAAGAAGTTAGAAGATAGATTTTAAGCGTATATCGGCAATATTGTAAATAGATGCAGTGATGAATAATGTTAGCACCAACATAAATAATTAAAAACACTAATCTGTTGACTTACTGTAAATCCAACGCGTGCTGATGGTGGTAATGTTTTTGGATAATCTTGCATCATACATTCTAACCTGGTAGATGACTTGAATACAGTTTTTGTAGAATCCTTGTATCTGTCATCCAAATATCACAACAATTATCAGTTCAGCCCTTTTTCGCCTCTAACAATAACCAGACTAAATTTACTCCATCGAAAAAACCAGGAGCACTTAGCATAAAAACTACTCTCAAAAATGTTCTTTGTAACTCAAAACATAACCTATTTTGGACAAATATGATGAAGTAGAGAATATTAGTGAGGAATTATCGAAAAGATGGTTACTTTGGGTTAACAAACTCCTTTATAGCCCCGCCAGTTTTTGAGAGCTCATCAATGTAAGGACCAAGCTCGAGAATTAGCTGCGAAGAAATGTAAAAATAAAATCAAGACCTTGAAAAGAAAATAACAAAATACCACACGTGGAAAATAACGTCACAGAAGGTTAAACATACTTGGTTTATGTTTCCAGGATATGGAGAATATCCAGTTTCACAATTAGCGTCGCCATCTGGATGACCTGTTGCTCTAAGCAATGGATCCAGTTGATTATATTCCACATTGATCACCATTTCCCTTCCTGATGTTAATCCATAGATATAAGATTTAAGGCCAATTTTAATATTGAAATGTCATAAGTGTGATATGTAGTTAGAAAACAATAACAAAATATATCATACCATCGGCATGAGTAAGCCTTGTAATGCCTCCGATAGCTTCTTTAGCTTTGCGTGGAACGGAAAGTGAATTTACTTGGTACTCTCTAGTGGCACTAACCCCTAAAGCTGCAGGAATTGCCTAGAGAATGTAATTATATGAAACATATCAGAATCATCTTGTGATAGAAAACTATAAAAGCAGTTCATTTTATCTCAAACTATATAATGGACCTTGAACAGAAGTCCATTTGTATCTTGGAAAAATAACACCCATCTCAAACCAGCATCTTTCCTGCACATGAGAAAACAATTATGAGAAAGACAACTTTTTTATAAAAATAAAAATGAATAAATCAAAAAAGAAAGCATACCATTCTTTGAGGAGACCACTTGAGTAGAGAAGTGAATGAACATCACCATGACCATGAGGTTTTGTCTAATAAGAAAAACGAAAAGGGTTTGTAATTGGGAAGAATTTGAAGTATGTTCTGATAAAGAAATAATGACACCAGTTTATATGTTTTAGAAAGCTTACCTGTATTCTGTATTTATTTTTTGGATCTAAAGCAAGCCTAGCATCATTATCAGCCAAACAAGCAACTTTTTCCTGAAACACGATAGCACGAATTAACTATGAAATTCTATTGTAACGAAAGGTTACACAGATGTCCAAAATTACCTGTTTAAGAAGTTTTACTTGTGTAGATTTCATCCCAAAATAAGAATTTGATTCTAAAAGCTGTAACGTGCGTGCATGTGTGTCATCTGAAGTCATTATAACAAAAGGCACGTCTAGCCTGCATTCATCTACAATTCAAAAACACTGGTTTCATTCACTTTGTTGACATTTTATATACTTATTTTGACTTTATATTGGTACATGTAAAAATGTTAACAACCTTGAGCCTGTTTACAGCTAGCTTCAGATAAAGATAAGATGGACTCTATGTAGTGTTGTAAGAAACAGGTTCCTGTAGTTGTCTCCATAGGAAGTGCTACCTACAAAATGAACCAAATTATATCAAATGTTATTAAACTAGTAAAACAAATATTAAAGGATCATAATTATATTACAAAGATATAGAAGTAGAACCTTTATTCCATTGTATCCAAGACGTTCCCCGAGCCCTCCCG
>BJCN01309649.1:0-10970 GCA_018326445.1 Flaveria brownii
GGAGCCGTTATGTGAGATGTTCACGGTCCGTGGGGTGGGATTTTACGGGCCGTTATTTATTACACGGTCCGTGAGTAGATGTTGGTGTGAAAATTAAATGTTGAAACCCATACGGCCCGTGAGCCCCTTCACGGCCCGTGAACAAAGTCAAAGGGCGTATGTTTAACACCTGACAGGGTGTTTAATTAGCTGGGCCCTTCTAAAACCAAAATTTTATGGATGTTGGTTTGTTTTTTTTAATTTGATAACTTTTATATGATCTTTCTAATTTTTATTAACGGCTCAAATGATAAACAACAATTTTATCATACAACTTCCAAATAATAAGAGATCAATCCATCAACCTAGGAAATTGAGCTAATTCATTCAAGTCGTGGAACCATCTCGAAACTTGACTCTAACATTTACTCGAGCCACCAAGCTGTAAGCTTGAGCTAAATCAAGCTTAAGTTATAGCAAGTTGAAAACAGAAGATAACCAAACATCTCTACTATAATGCAATAAGATCTCAAGTCTAGTCTTAAATCGTTTGTTTTTTCTTTTATCCAATAAACGGACCTAGTTTTGTGAATTGAGATCATCATCTCACCATCATATATAGTTGAATAAATGTCATGTGATGATGGAAACCAAATTCACCCAAACGCAGATCGTTTCATGTTCATTTGTTTATTTAATGTACCCAAATTGGAATTTGAATGGGTGTTTTTAAGAGCAAGTAAAAACCGTTGAAACCATTCAATCCAAGCATAGTTTAGTTCATCTTTCAGTTTTAAGAGTTTAATAGTTTAACAGTACTTTGACATTTAAAACTAGAGTTGACAATTTAACCTTTAGTATCTGTATATTTATATTTGTGAAATATACAACCATGTATATTGTATATGTATACATGAATTATCTACCAGGGACATGTCATATAGAAAGAATAACATTAAAAGTATATCATACATACATACATACATACATATCACATGTATTAAAACTATATATATGACAATAAATAATCAAAACTCATGTAGCCTAATGGTACAAAAACATAAGAATGATATCCATCATATGTGGTGAGGGTCCAAAAGACGTAGATTTAAGAGTACAGCGGCACGAGTTTGCCGAGGAAAAAAGTAATATGAGCAGAGTATTACAATACATCTTTCATATCAAGAAAGACGTAAAAACAGGTTAGATATTCTACAGCTAAACCCGCCATCCGTACGAACGTAGCTAAAAACACATCCTTATTATCCTATATAATACACTTCATCCATCAATGAGATTGTGCACCTAGCCCCAACCATGTCTTCTTGTCATCTTCCTTTGTAACATCCTGAGCTTGATACGGCGATCGCGCCATGGCTCTGTCATAATTTCACAAATTCATTGTAATTTTACAAAACAAACATGTACAAAATCTAATAACCAATAAGTTCTTCGTCATTTGATTAGCAGGTTGGCTAAACGTATTATATGGTTATTCCCATATCAGACTCATATTGGACCTAATATATTTCCCACTCACTCTTGAAAACGCCTATATACACTGATGTGACAAAAGGGTACATTTAGCACAACCCAATGATTAATTACCTGTCTTTCCTTTTCTCCAAGAATCTAGCAATGGAAACTTTTCTTGCAATAGGAAGATCTGCAACAAACACACAAAAAACACAATCAAATTCTTATTCAATTTCAATCAAGAATCAAATCCCACCAATTTCCCAATTCAAAACACAGATTTCATCAATCACCAAACCTGAAGCAACAATGTTCTTCAAAGATTCATCTGCTTTCGAGGGCTTATGTGCAGCAGCCCCTTGCTCTGCAAACTTCAAGATTTCTTTAACCTTCACAGGATCCAAATCATCAAACCTCACAACCTGACCATTATAGAATATAGTCATCGTTCTCGACTGATCTTGCAGCTTCTGTACGGCGGTGGGTGGTGGCTGCACGGCGGCGCGTGGGGTTTCAGCCACCGGAAACAGATTCATGGTGGCAGTTGGTGGTGGTGCACTCCTCCCTGAACAGATTAAAACCCTAAAGATTCAACCTTTACCTCCATAACCCATCATCAAGAACCAAAAAAGATTTGATTTTTGAGTGTTGATTGTTGAATTAAACCAAGAAACTGAAAACTGACTTACCTAGGGTTAGATCTGGGAAAGGGGTGTTGTTTCCCTTTAAGTAGTGAGAGAAATTGGGCTTCGCCGGAGATCTCACCGGCGTGTTTTGGCCGGAAAAGCTAACGGAATCTGCAACTTCCGATGAAGAAGACATGATTTGAAGAGAAAGATTAGTATGAAATTGAAGGTAAGAAGAAGTGTGAGATATAAAGGTGTTCGAGTTTTGTGTTGTTGCAAGTTGCAATTTGAAGAACCTACCTGTGATATTAAAATGTTATTATTTGGATATTGTTTACCACGTGATATAATAGTGGACCTACTTTTTGTTTCCATTACAATTAAAATATTAGGGTACGTTTAAAATATCTTATTGGGCCCCTAACCGCGACCATAGGTTTAAACGTGGGTAAAATTTGGACTTTTAATACCATGCTATGAATTTTGTTTAGTAGGGTATTTGTTACATACATTATGTACACACACTTACGCATCCTACCATTTATTAGAATGAAAAACTATATTTTACGGTGGTTTATTATTTTTAATCGACGAGTTAAATACGTTTTACATTTCTAGTGTTTTATATAACTTGTCATTTGAATTCAAAAATTTAAATTTTGTCATTTGCATCCAAAAGTTTCACAAAAATTGCTATTTGAATCCACTTAACTATTCCCCATTAACGCCGTTAAGTTTTTCCGTTAAGTTTCCTACATCAGGGGTATTTTAGTCAAAACAACTACAAAATAAAAAATCATGCCTACGTGAGAAGTTTTAGGTGTTCAGTCTATTTTGATAATCATCATTACGATTTTAATTTACCAGGAATGATTGGTCAACATTTCTTTTATTTTATCAAGAAATACACCTCTAACGTCCTATTAAATAAAATAAAATATAAGAATAACTAACTAGCTAAAATTGATTCATTTTTAACTTTAAAAACATATAACAAAAATATATATAAATAAACAAACAAGTCATATAATACAAATTATTTGAATCATAACCATAAAAGATAGATTATCATAAAAGTATAAGAACAATTAATAATAATAACCATAATAATCATAAAATATCAATTATCGTAACCATAAATCAACTTTAAACCAAAGAAATCTATGTTTAACAAAATGGGCAAAAGTAACACGATTACTCAACCAAATTACATTAACAAAACAAAAACAATAAAAGACTATTATAGAGCCAAATCATAACTGCAATTATCAAAAGATGATGAACACATAAAAACCATCACGTGAGTTAGTTGTTTATTTTGTATTTGTTTTGACTAAAATAACTCTCATGTTGAAAAGTTAACGAAAAAAGTTAACCGTGTTAGTTGTGTGTAGTTAAATGGATTCGAATGGCAATTTTAGTGAAACCGTTGGATGCAAATTGCAAGATTTAAACTTTTGGATTCAAATGATAATTTTTATAAAACCTCAGGGACGTAAAACGCATTTAATTCTTAATCGACTATTTAGAATGTGAGTAGTGTATGAAATGAATGCTAGCAGATTACCATTTCACATATCAGGTTTCATAAGACTTGTATGTCTAACTGAGCATGTTATTTGTATAATTATACTAAAACTTATTTCTTAATATATAATTACATAAAAAATATTAGTATAATTAATATTAGTATATATAAAAGTTTGATAAATTTAACTACATAATATATATTTTGTTATATATTAATTCATATTTACAATATAAACATATATATGAAGTAAGTAGATATCTAACAAATAATAAGCAAGACAAGTCTCTGTTAGAAAATATTAATAAATCAAACTCGAGTTTTAGTTATAAAGTTTGAGATAAATGATGCTTAATTTCACGTTTAAAAGATTTTAACCTCCGATTACTTATAGTCATGGTTACATTACTACCTTGTTTGATTTTCAGAAAAATATTATTCATTTAAGAGTAAAAAAAAGAGGAGCTTTGATTACATATATTTATATTTAATGTAGTAAAGATGAATAAACACATGCATAGTATAGGGACTAAAGAATGTGGTGAGGGAAGAGTTGAAATTGCCGGCCACCAACACCCGCTTGGTAAGGGAATGTTTGGTAACATCTAAAACAACTTTTTAATGGTTCAGATGTTTTAATGGTTCGGTACTTAATGATTCAGACTTTTTGTTTTGCGATCAAATGTTTGAATGGTTCAGACATTGACTACTGAATGGTTAAGCATTATACTAATGCTAAATGGTTAAAACATTTTATCTGAATTGTTCAGACATTTGCATTCTAATAGTTAAGCGATATACTAGCTCTTAATGGTTCTAACACTTAATCATTTAAAATTTATCAAACAGCTCCTAAACCATGTTCCTTGTTACTCTTAAGTCTTAAATATCATATAATTAAAACTTACAAATATTACATAATACTAACTTATCATTTAATTGTATGTCACAACCGACAAGTCATAATTATTCATTGTCACAGGCATGCCACTAAGCCCCGTCCCGACAGGACGGATGTTGTGAGGATACACGGGCACCCTATTAAAGATGCTCTTATACTATTCGACTGTTATGTGGATGTTGTTGTTGGGCTTGTTCAAGGTAAGTAATGAGTGGCAAGCGGTTGTGATCTACTACTGATACATGTATAAGTAGGGATGAGAGAAATGTGGAAACATGAATTAATGGGTTGTTTGATTGTCTCTTAATGAGTTAGAGATAGATTGTGTGTGATTTATATAAAAGACACTTCTTAATGGTTTATGTAACCGTTTAATAAGTAAGTTTTAAAACATGTTAAATGATTCAGATACTACATTTCATTCAGTCAAATCTCTTAATAACTCAACACAAAGTTATTAAACAGAATATTTATTATAAGCATGAGTTTTTTTAAACATTCTACCTTTAAATCTTTAAACCACCTATGTTACGCGCGTAGGGGGCATGGATTTGTTTGCAAGGCAAAAGGTTTTAATATTTTATTGAACCTAGATCCTTTTTATGGAATTGAAAAAAAACTTGCTTTTTTTTTTTGAACGGCTGAAAATTTTATAAAAAGGGCTAGCAAGTAGCTAAAAACCCGCAAGAGTACAAGAAAGGAGATAGAAACAGACAAAACACGGAAACAATCAAGATAACAAGAAGGAAGTCAAACTCCTAGCACGATGGTCTCCGTTCCTCAATTCCATTCTAGTTTTGATCCAAAGCGAACCGATGATCTTGATGTTTTCCATAATTTTAATAGGGGAGAGTGTTCCATGATTAAAAATGATCTCATTACGCGCTTTCCAAATGCACCAACATGTCGTAAGAATAATAGCATGAATAACTCTTCTTTTCTCCTCATCATTAGCAGCAACTTTGTGGACTTCCAGCAGATCCTTAAAGGTGAAGGCAAAAATTGGAGGAACACCACACCATTGACTAACTTGAGCCCATATGAGATTCGCAATCGAACAAGAGATAAACAAATGATCAACCGACTCCTCATGGTCGCCACATAACCTGCATAATAAGGAAGATACTGGAACATTTCTCTTTGCCAAAGCATCCAAGGTGGGGATTCTACCCATTTCAGCTCTCCAACATAGAATGTTAGTCTTTTTAGGGGCTAATTTATTCCACTGAAACGCATAGAATGAGTCATAGTGTCTAGATTGATGACATGATTCTTTAATGGAACGAACCGTAAAAATACTATCTTCCTTATCACCCCAACACCACTCATCATCCTTTTGGGACAATCTGACAGTGGCCAGCAAGGCCAACAAATTTTCAAGCTCGTTTGCTTCTAAGGGACCCAAGGAGCGTCGTTTCCAACGCCATGACCAACGAATAATTCCATTGCTTACCTGAACACAATCCTTAATGGGAACTGATTTTGTCTTTTCCATAGCAAAAAGAGAGGAAAACTGTTTGCTAAGGGTGTCGTGACCAACCCATCGGTCAAGCCAAAACCTTACATTGTCGCCTTTCCCAACTTTCCCAACAATTAGTTTACTAAGGTCAATATTATATTGAAGGAGATCAATATGAACCTTAGAAATGGCCTTCCACACGCCTGGCATAGTCATTTTTGCAGTAATAAAATTCCACGATTTGGAGCTATGATGAATAGCCCATACAGCCATCCTCCAAAGCCTTGATTTCTCTGTTTTAAACCGCCACCACCAACGAGATAACATGGCCATATTTGAATACTTAAGCGATGCAATCCCCAAACCACCATGAGTCTTGGGAGCAGTAACTCTTTCCCATGAGACCCAGTTTATTTTTGAATCCCTACCATTTCCTCCACACAAAAAATTCCTTCTAATTTTGTCCATATCATCTAATACTTTCTTCGGCGCTCTATATAAGGAGAAATAGTAAGTGGGCAGTGAGTCTAAAACCGATTGAATTAGAGATACCCTTCCCCCAATTGATAAAGAATTTGCTTTCCAATTCGATAGACGGGACCGGAAAACATCCAAAACAGGCTTCCAACTTTTAGCCAGATTCATGTTCGCACCAACCTGCATACCGAGGTAAGGGAAGGGGAAATCCCCAGCCTTACAATGCAAAATAGAGGCCAAATAATTCAGAGAGTCACTATCCACCCCAATCCCATATAACTTGCTCTTTAGAAAATTGACCTTTAACCCGGAAACAAGATAGAAACCTATCAAGATTCTTGATAGATTTCTAACATTCTGTTCTGAGAATTCCCCCAGGAATATGACATCATCTGCATAAAGAAAATGAGACAGACAAGGCCCGCTATTAGGCAAAGGAATACCGCGATACAGCCCCAGCAAACACGCTTTATTTATTGAAACCGATAAGGCATCCATAGCAATAATAAAAAGGAAGGGGGATAAGGGATCACCCTGGCGAAGACCACGTGTACATTGGAACTCGCAAGTGGGACTACCATTGACGAGCACCGACGATCTAGCAGAGGATAAAATGCCCAAAACCCAACAGCACCATCTTTCTGGGAACCCCATTTGTCTCATTACAGATCCAAGAAACTCCCAACTTAGGGTGTCAAATGCTTTTTCAATGTCGATTTTAAAAAACAAACCTTTCCTTTTGGAGGATTTTAGCCATGTCATCACCTCATTAATAATCAAAGGACTATCCATAATACTTCGATTTGTAAGAAAAGCTGATTGCTCGTCAGTGATTAAGTCCCCAATAACATTCTTTAGCCTGTTTACAAGAACCTTAGATAAAATTTTATTGAGGACC
This sequence comes from Flaveria brownii, assembly GCA_018326445.1. Lineage (NCBI taxonomy): Eukaryota > Viridiplantae > Streptophyta > Magnoliopsida > Asterales > Asteraceae > Flaveria > Flaveria brownii. The sequence continues at coordinate 7,345 of BJCN01309649.1, forward strand.
CCAATTAGGCTAATGGGCCGATAGTCATTCAAGGAAATTGGGTCATTCTTTTTTGGGATAAGGGCAATAAAAGAAGAAGAACACCCTCTGCTAATACAACCATTCTCATGAAACTGTGAAAAAAACTCCCAAAAGTCTTGCTCCATGTTGCTCCAAAACTTCTTAATGAACGAAAAGTTGAACCCATCAGGTCCCGGTGCCTTTTTACCATCACAATCCCATAATGCCTTCCTAATTTCATCTTTAGAGAAAGGGGATATAAGAGTAGAAGCATTATTTTCACTAAGTTTATTCAAGAGAGGGCACGTAATGGATGGACGATCATAACAAGTCTCACTGAACCGATTGGAGAAGTAAAGAAATGCTTCCTCCTTGATTTTGATGGGATCAGTAGTCCAAACCCCATTTATTAGAAGTCCATTAATTCTATTACTAGCATAGTTATTATTCATGATGCCATGAAAGAATCTCGAGTTCTCATCTCCATCGAGAGCCCATTGAACTCTTTATTTTTGTTTAATGTCCTTCATCCTACGCTGCTCCAGATCCATGAGTTGTTTTTTATAGTCCAATCTTTTGGACATTTCATCCTCATTTAAAAGTCTCAATTCAGCCAAAAGTTCAAGACCCTGAATCTGCTGTAGCAGGTTATTCTTTTGGGCATTATCCTTTGTTTTGATTCCCCTATTCCATTGCTTGATACCTTCCTTAAAATGCCTTAATTTAGCAACAATCCTTTTATCGGGGGGGGGGCCCAAGGAAAGAAAATGAGGAGGACAGGCCATTAATAAGATTATCAAAACCAGGGATGGCTAACCATGAATTAAAGAACCTGAACGGAGTGGGACCAAAATCATCAGCTAAGGTTTTTAGAATGATAGGACAGTGATCAGACCATTCTCTTGGTAGAGCAGTGAGTACCGCCATCGGCCATTTATCAATGAACTCCTTACACACCAAGCATCTATCAATTTTGCTTAGTTTATCTCCTTTCCCTGATATATATGTGAAGCGCTGTCCTCCCATAGAGTATTCGAAAAGATCAGCACAGTAAATAAAATCTTTAAAAAGTGATGCACGTGTGCCATTAAATTCGGAGTTTAATCTCTCGTCAGGATATCTGACAGCGTTAAAATCTCCTAAAAAGATCCAACAACCCTCATGTGATCTTCTAAGAAGCAAAAGTTCATCCCAGAGAGATTTTTTAGCTGTAAGATTTTGAGGGGCATAAACATTGACAATATTAATTTTCAGATTAATTTTAGCAATCAAACCTGAAATTGCCAGAAAGGAACGACCCTTTAAAACCTGCTGCTTCACGAAAATATTTGGATTCCATAGACACAACAGGCCCCCTGATCTTCCAATAGCATCCACCCATTCATTTTTGAATTTAGACCTGCCCCAAAAGGAATGGTGCCTAATTTTTGAGGAGTCTTCCATTTGTGTTTCTTGGATGGCAATAAAATTAACCCCATGTGAGTATCGCAATCTTCTTATCCATGCAGCTTTCTTCATGTCACCAGCTCCCCTTATATTAATTGACATAAAATTCATTGCAAACCATTTGTAACACCTTCACCTTGAATAAGCATTCTGAGTTTTTGTTCATGCCCCATCAAGTTAATTCCTATAGCTTCATTGACCTGAATTGTTGCAGCAACTTCTTGGTTCACACGGTTGTTAATAGATTCATTTTGGCGGGGTGGTTTATTACGGGAATCAGACGCATCTCCCATGATATCGACAGCCGACTGGATATCGTTGTCCATCGCATCCATATGTTGTTGACAGTCATCCTGGGGGACATCCGAAGTGACCTGGAAAATGAGGGCTGCCATGGATTGATTGTTCGTCTCAATTTCACCATCATTCTGGGCAGGATAAAGATTGGTAGTAGGTGAAGGTTGGGATAAGGAATTGTTTAGATCTGGGACAGAGGAGAAAATATGCTTGTCCAACCCGAACGGATCAGGGCCCAAACAAGGGGAAGGATTTGGGCTGGAAATAGGTAAGGTAATTCTGGCCCGCTTCCTAGACTTGGGCTTATTCCCTGGCCCACATACAAACGTGAGGGAATTGATAGCAGAAGACATAGGAGCTGCCTTGGGAAGTGAACAATTGGCCGACAAAGGGTCGCACGCGCCATGGGAGCCGTTGCATGATTCCCGAGAACCATCATCGCTTTTACATGGGGAAGAGTCCATCTCCATGCGCCAACTCTTAGACTTCCCCTGGTCATTAGTAGCGTCGGAAGAAATTCCGGGCAAAAATTCCGGTACCCATGCCTCATCATCCTCCCGTACCCAAACATTAACAGAAGATCCCCTCCATGTTAGCTTAATTTCTTCCTCAATTCGAAGACCTGAACGTACTAATACACTGATTCTGTCAAAAGATAAGTTGCCATCCGTCAAGGAAGCTTCAGACGGTTTTACGATTGCACCATACTTTTCTCCGATACTATTAAAAACCATTTTATCCCACAGGTGAATCGGAACACCATGAATATGTAACCAAGCAATCCGATTATACTCCAGATATTGCCCTTCCCACTTGTACAGTTTAGAAAACCATTGAGACCAATCTTGCTTCATATTATTAAGAAAATTGTTTTGGATCACAGAGCAAGAAAACGTCATAAGAACCCTTAGTCCACCAATATAACGAATGCCGGCTGTAGGTAAATTACACTTGAGGAGCGTATTGCGAAGATTACATAGGATAGACAAGTCAATAGCTTCCCCGACTAACGAACAATGTCGCCAGGTTATGGCTGCATTGGTGTCCGGCTTAGGAATCCATACATTCTTAAGACTACATTTTTTCTCCGGTATCAAACCTCTCGATGCCACCTCTTTGAAGGATACCCCATTCGTTATCCCCGAACTGAAAAACCGCGTGGTTGGAGGACAAGCAGAAGAAGATGGTATATTGGTCGGCTTAGTGCTTCTAACATGCGCTACCGGTTTGGCACGTTGGAACTTAGAGAGTTGTACCCCCACCTTCACCCCGTCCACCTTGATTGTATTAAGTTTCTCTGTGAAGCTCCCCACATCCTCGGTTAGTTTGAATCTGACGAAACCAAAAACATTTCCCCATTTGTCTCTCTTCCTGGGAATAAAAGCGTCCACGATTGTTCCAAATGATTTGAATAGATTCCAAAGATCTGCACTAGATATGTCTTCCGGGAGGTTGTACTAGATGATGTATCATTGGATTATTTATAAAATTGTTGTCATTAAAAATATATTACGAGTCATACATAAAAGATTGCATCATTCATTTTTAGAGTATATTCATGCTTTTAGTGTCACGTAAATTTATATTGATAATTCTGAAACCACTCAAATTTTAAGAATCTAATTTTTTGGTTTGGATGTCGTTATTACTCGCTTTTTATTCATAATTTTTTTCCAATCTTAGATTTCTTTTCAAAAACTTTATGAAAATAATGCTAGAAAAGTTAAGGGAGCGTTTGGTTGGAAGGATTAGAATGGAATGTAATGAAATTGAAAAAATAGTATAATTTCAAGTAAAATTATGTTTGAGCGGATAATAAAATGTAAAACCTAAGAAAATGTTTCACCTTAAATTCCCTTGGTTGTGGTATTTTAAAATCTTTC
>BJCN01309653.1:0-13024 GCA_018326445.1 Flaveria brownii
AATTTTCAGATTATAAACATGATATAATGCTAAACTTCCGCTGCGTTTTTCAGAAAGTTTAAAGGGTTAAACTAGATTTTGTGTTCTTGCAAACCCTTCAGTCCCCAGTTCATTGTACTTGTTAATGTTTACATCTTTCAGTCTAAATGATATTGAATACATGGGTGTTTGCATGTCTATATACTATTATGTTTATAGTAATCTTATCTCGCTTGTATATACACGCTTGATTGAATAATATATGTGCGTTTAGAAGTCATTCACAGTAATGAGTTAGTAATGGCTCAATAGTGTGTTGACTTAGTCTTATGGTTATCCATGCTTATGAACCGGCAACATGACTAAACCAGGCGACTGGCTCAGTCACACGACTGAGTCATAAGATTGACTCAGTCGTACGATTGAACCAAACGAATGGACTAGTCGTACATATGGATCAATAGTATGACTTAGTCACACGACTGGATCATAAGTATGATTCAGTCGTACGACTATATACTACAACCTATAAATACCACTTAATTCGTGAAAAAACGTAACACTTCAAGATTTGCATACGCTAGCCGTCCAGAGCAATTTCAAAAGTTTCTTAATGTTATTTAATTATTAAATTGATCTAGGTTTGCGATCTCACTGATTGGATCACCGTTCAAATTGGATTCCTCATTATTTGATTCAGTTTTACATTGAAATTGTTAGTACTCCATACGGAAATGGTCCTAACAAGTGGTATCAGAGCTTGACTCTTGATTCTTCGTGGATTCGATCGGTGATCATTTGAAGTAAACGTATTTTATTCAAAAATTCCTTGTTTTGGTATAAAACGTATTTTTAACTTGTGCATTAGCAGAAAGTTTTAAGCTTTTCGATTGAACACTTTTCTTTGGGTGTTTGAAATATTTTATGAGTCAAAAATTTATCAAAATTTCAAATTTCTCAAAATCAGTATTTACAGTCGCCCGGCTATGTCATCCGTATGATTGAACCCATTCGTATCCTTCAATCGCACGATTGAGTCCAGTCGCATCAGTGGATAAGATTTGATTAATTGACTTCGTGTTTCTTCAAACTTTGAGAATATGGACGTTCAGAACTTAGCCTTTACTGTAGGAAAGGACTCAAGGATTCAAAACTTGTTACTGTTAGAAAATGAAATCAGAAACAGTAACACACCACCAAAACTATTAACTTTTGATGAATACCCTCAACGGAGACAATCTTTTGAGATATATCTTAATGGAGTTGATCCAAACTTATGGATAGCAATTAAGACAGGTTATTCTACGCCTATTGGTGTAAATGGTGTTAAACTTACTCTAAGTGGAATGAATGAAGCACAAAAGGTAGCTCACAATGCTGAGAAGAAAGCATATGCTCTATTGACCCAGTCAATTCCAAAAGACATATTTCATCAGTTCTCAGAACATAAACAGGCAAAGGAATTATGGTTGGCTTTGGAAAAGAGGTATGATGGTAATGCTACTTTAAAGGCCCCGAGGTATGAAAAGAAAGCTTTTCGATTGAAAACTTTTTTTTGGTGTTTGAAATTGTTTTTGAGTCAAAAATTTATGAAAATTTCAAATTTCTCATAGTCAGTAATTACAGTCACCCGACTGAGTCATTCGTACGATTAAACCCAGTCGTATCCTTCAATCGCATGATTGAGTCAATCGCACGACTGAAGACAATCACACGATTGAGTCCAGTCGCATCAGTGGATCAGATTTGATTAATTGACTTCACGTTTCTTCAAACTTTGAGAATATGGACGATCAGAACTCAGCCTTTACTACCGAAAAGGACTCAAAACTTGTTACTATTAGAAAATGAACTCAGAAACAGCAACACACCACCAAAACTGTTAACTTTGGATGAATACTCTCAATGGAAACAACGTTTTGAGATAAATCTTAATGGAGTTGACCCAAACTTATGGATAGCAATTGAGACAGGTTATTCTATGCCTATTGGTGTAAATGGTGTTAAACTTACTCTAAGTGGAATTAATGAAGCACAAAAGGTAGCTCATAATGCTGAGAAGAAAGCATATGCTCTATTGACCCAATCAATTCCAAAAGATATATTTCATCACTTCTCCGAACATAAACAGTCAAAGAAATTATGGTCGGCTTTGGAAAAGAGGTATGATGGCAATGCTACTTTAAAGTCCTTGAAGGCCAAGGCTCTCAAGAAAGAATTTGACAACTTCTCATCCATCGGAAATGAATGCGTGGACGATATAATAGACAAATTTTATCATCTGATGAGTGAGTTTCACACACATGGGGTTACTACATCTATGGAAGATAAAGTTGCAAATTTTGCTGATGAGCTGCCAGATAAATGGGATCCTTTTGTTTCAAATCTGAGACAAAATGATGTATTAGCTACCCTTGACATTAATGAATTAATCTTGAAATTGAGAGAGGAAGAACTGAGGCCTAAATACAAGTCCATGAATGGATCATATACTTAAAATCCATCACTACATAATGTTGTTCCAAAACCAGCTTCTTCAGGAGCACCTATTTAGACAACTTTTGTATCTAACACCTCTGGGTATTCCAAGAGAAGGTCATCTGGAAGTGAATCTTCTGGATCATCAGGTTTTCAGTGCAACACCTCTGACTCAAATATTCCAAAGCTAAAGACTAAACACTTGGGGAATGTTACTATTGAAGTTGCCAAGGAGCATATGGACCTAGTAGCTGCAGTTGTTTATTCATACGATGGGTTGGTTGCTGGAAAAATAGGAAATTGTCATCTTGTTGATAAAGATTATGAGTAGGTTGATGAGGCTGAATTGGAAAGAATGGACATAATGTGGGATCTTGCTAGTGTTGTTAGAAGAGCAAAGAAGTTTATGAAAAAGACTTGACAAAACCTGATTGCTACCAAGGATACAACTTTTGGTTTCAATAAAACAAAAGTCACATGTTTTTACTGTGGGGAAAAGGGTCACTTTAGAAGATAATATGTGAATCCTAAGAAGAATAGAAATGGTAATCATTTCACCTCAAACAACCAACAAGACATGGAAAAGAAAGCAACTTCAACAAGCCAGGGTTCCAAAGCTATGGTAGCTCAAGGAGATGAAGGACAGGACTGGACTTTCAAGTTTATTTCTGATGGTGAAGCTAATGTGGCTTTGGTGGATGATATTGATGATGATTTAGCAAGTGAAAGAAAAACATGGTTGATAGTCCTAATTCAGACATAGAGGAAGCCATGGACGTAGTGGAACTGTAACACCTGGAAATTTTGTCAAAAATAAAATAAAAAAAAGAAACAAGAAAGAGGAAAAGAAAAGTATCTTGTAAGAAATAAAAATGAACACAAGTGGAGGGGGTAAAAGTGTACAAGATAGAAAACTTGTTATTATATTTAAAAGGTGGCATGGCCGCCCACACCATCCTTACCAACTGCAGTCGACCTTTTAGAGAGAGAAAGAAGGAAGATCTTTGGTTTTAGAGTGAGAAAGAAGCTAAACTCAGCCAAGGTAAGCAAATTTAGCATAAGTAGTTCGGTTTTTATGGATTTTCGACCATGAAAACCATTTTTACATGTTCTTATGTGTGTACATGTGTTCGAGTATGTGTTTTTGGACATGCTAGGTGTTAGAAACTTCTAAAAAGTTCAAGTTGAAGATTTTGAGCTTGAAAGCAGCTTAGGTGAGCTCTAGACCCCTTCTTTACATGTTTTAAAACGTTTTTAGGGCTGAAAATATATTGAAAATGATTTTATATTTTTTTATATATGTAACTGTATGCATTTATGCTTGTATGGAGATGCTCTACGGTTGTCTAAGTTATGTTTAAGCTTATAATAGTTATAACAAGCCTAGAACAGGTTAATATGATGATTGGGACTGAAAATAACTTGAAAACATGTTAAACAGGTTGTTCATGCGCCTACATAAGACTCATGCGCCTGAAATTACCTTAGAAAAAGTTGAGTGCTTCCCATGCACCCAAACAGGGCCCATGCGCCTAGCCTTTTGCCTTATATATATTAATTAAGGTCATACGCCCAAACAGGGCCCATGCGCCTGAAAATGAGCCTTAGAAAGTTAAGTATATGGTGATGCACCCTAATAGTGCCCATGCGCCTAACTTATTCCTCAGGTGCCTAAGTGTAATCTCATGCGCCTGAATAGTTCATGTACCCAAGACTTAGTAGGAAAAAGGATTAAGTGTAGGGCCATGCACCTGAATAGTGCTGATGCGCCTAAGTAGGCTCATGCACCTGCATAGTGATCATGCGCCCAGAACACTTAAGAAATTTTCTAAAATTTTGAAGAAAAACAGAATTATTAGGGTTTGACCCTAGTTTGACTTTAGGGCTTTAATTGTTATTATTATGCATGATTATGAACTGTTCTTATGTTCCATATTAACTATTATTGTGTGACTTTATGTGGTGTGTTTATGATCGTATACGTAAAGTATTATCGTTAATAAAAGTGAAAGATTAATGATAAAGAAAAGTGGAACATAAAGAAATGAATGAAAGTCTTGCAAGCAAATGAAAAGGAGGTGCATGACTATGTTGTCATTAGCTCAACTGTATGTGGTTTAGCTAACCCGAAGGATGCATGCAGGGTCAGTCATTGAGACTGACAGGGACCCTTGTAGCATACCCTAGGTGACTGGGTTAGCTTAGTGCACAATGTTCATGGTCTATTTATAGACCACAGGTCCAACATCAGCTTCGTGCATAATGTTTGGGGCATTGCACATTGGTCCGTAAGAAAGTGAAATATCATGATAAAAGTATGAAATAAACAAACTCGTACAGTAATGGAATGAAAGAAAGTATTAGCTTGATGTATGTATGATGTGTGATCACAAACCAAAATAAAGAAAGTATTTTACAACAAAGGATATTTTCATATGTCTATACAAGGTATTTTAATACTTTTAAAACTAGAACTCACTCAACAACGCTGACTTTTATACATTTTCAGTTGGCAGGTAAATATTGCTGAGGATGGCACGAGGGTGAAGCTACTCGGCGGGGCAAGACTGACATCCATTCATATTTTGATTATATTGTTGTTTTATAATGCATTTAAAAAATCTTTTTTGTAACTAATGAACTACGATGTGTTGCTTAACAACAGTAATTAATAATAAAATGAATGGGCTTTTGTTAACATAATTCCGCTGCAATGTTTTGTGAAATGTATAATATTATTTATGCTTAGTGCTATGATTGACCAACAGTGAGGTGCCCGGGAACGGGGTCTTACAAGTTGCTATCAGAGCCATAGTTTAAGAGAATTGGGTAAAATAGTTTCAAAAACCTAAACTTAAACTGAAAATGGGATGAATGGAGGGATGTCAACCCGAGTAGCTACGTGCCATCAGGTATTTCTTTTCTTAAAGTTAACCAGTCTTATGTGCGTGTACTATTTGACTTATGTATTCTTAGTAGATTTAGGTACTGATGTAGTCAGGATAGAAAAGCTTGGGGTGTAAAGAGTAAAGTAAGTGGCTAATCACAACTGACCATTGTAATTAGGGGCTTACTGTACTTAACATAAACTGAGCTATTATCTTGAATGTCTGTGTTAGTGTTTAAATCTTATAGTGATTAGAGAATGGCTGGAGCTAGATCATCTAAGGCCTCTAGGGGTGGAGCACAAGGAGGACGTGGTGCTAAACACGTGTTACTAGGAATAAGACTAAGTCTATTGAGAGGGCCCGAGAAGAGCTCTAGATGCATCACCAGGAGGGTGGTGATGAGAGTGCGAACTTAAGGGCTTCGGTGAAAGAGGCGGTGGTAGAGGAAGTCCATCAAGTCATGCAGACTATTCTACCGTCTGTAGTAACTGAAGTGATCAAGGCTGTAAGGAAGGACGAGAAGAAATAAAGGAGAAGGACCACAGGAAGGGAAGAGAGGGAACGATTGGAGACCGAGATGATTGTCTTGAGTGAGGAGGAGGAGGTAGAAGCAGTGCAGGAAACTGCACGAGGATGTAACTATGGGACATTTCAAAGATGTAAGCCCCTAACTTTTGATGGGAATGGCAATGTGGCTGTTGCTCACCAATGGGTGAGGCAAATGGAAGCGGTGCTGGATATCAGTGAGTGCTGAGAAGATCAGAAGGTGGAGTTTGCCACCCACTCGTTGGTGGACTCGGCCTTATGCTGGTAGGACAATATTGTCCAGGCCGAAGGTAGCAGGGCCATTGGGAAGATGAGGTGGCAAGAACTGAAAAAATTTGGTGATTGAGGAGTTCTGTCCTCACAGGCAGTTGGACAAGATTAAGAGGGAGTTCCTGTAGCTGGAAGTGGGAACTATGATGCACCAATAGTATACCATCAAATTTAACGAGATGTCAAGGCTAGTGCCTGATCAGGTGACTCCGATATCAAGGAAGATTAAGAGGTATGTCCAGGGGTTTCCGGCTGATATACGTAGGCACTTGATTGTTTCCGACCAAGTACCTTTCGATCAGCTGTAGACCTGGAGGGTAGGTTATATGATGAGCGAGAGGAGACTATGGTGGAGGCAAAGAAGACAAGTGGTGTTGACAAGAGCTGGAATAGGAAACGGTTGAGCTAGTAAGCCCAGAAGGAAGAAGGAAGATGTTTGGACGTGGTGGTTTCATTCCAAACAACAAAAAATGAAGTTGGATGATAGCAGGGCAACATCAAGCTCGAGGCTGAGAAAGTGCAATAAATGTGGAAGGGAGCATACCTGCGAGTGTAGGTTGGGATCGAACATATGCTTCAAGTGTGGGAAGCCTGGACACATTGCTAGAGACTAAAGGGTGGGATCGAACATATGCTTCAAGTGTGGGAAGCCTGGACACATTGCTAGAGACTAAAGGGTGTCAAGGTGTTATAGTTGTGGTGAGGAGGGCAACATGAGTAAGGACTGCAAGAAGCCAAGGGCTAAGAGTTCTAGGGTGAAGAAGAAGGCTAAAGAAGGAGGGCAGAGGGCAAGTTCTAGAGCTTTCATGATAACACGGGAGGAGGCCAGAGAGTAAACCAAAATTATACCTCTGTATTATTTGATTCCGTACTAGTAGGAGTTTCGTTTCTGCTTCTTTCTGTGCTAAATTTTCTGTTAGTAGTAGGAGTGTTAATGAGCTATTTGATATTGAAACAACTATTGGTAAGTTTACTAGAACTACTTATATGATAGCGGACTGTGCCGTAGAACTAGAAGGCCATAGGTTTCTTGCCAATTTACATGTAATGCCCCTAGGTGGATTCGATTTAGTACTAGGGATAGATTGGTTAGCAACCTATAAGGCGAACATCGTGTGTCGTAAGAAGATGATTCGACTACTTGCGCCCGATGGAAGTTCAGTGACGATCTACGGTGATCGTGTTACTACAATTCCGAAGGTGATTTCGATGGCGGTGGCAGGGAAGTGCATGAGATGTGGATGTAGTGCCTATCTGGCCTACGTGAAAGATGTGGACACGTCAGTACCACAACTGTCTGATGTACTAGTGGTGTGTAACTTCCCAGACGTGTTTCTAGAAGACTCACCAGGTGTGCCACCGGATCACAAAATCAAGTTCCAAATTGATCTGATACTCGATGCTCAACCCGTTGCCAAAGCACCGTATCGATTAGCTCCGACTGAGATGAAAGAACTCAGGGTTCAACTGTAGGAGTTGATGGACAAAGGGTTCATTCGACCGAGTATCTCTCCATGGGGTGCCCCGGTCTTATTTGTGAACAAGAAAGACGGTACTATGTGCATCGACTACCGAGTGCTGAATAAGTTTACGGTGAAGAATCGGTATCCGTTACCGAGGATTGATGACTTGTTTGATCAACTGCAAGGTGCAAGTTGGTTCTCAAGGATAGATCTTCGATCTGGTTATCATCAGCTGAAGGTGAAGGAGTAGGATATCCCTCAGACATCTTTTCGCATGCGTTATGGACACTATGAGTTTCTTGTTATGTCTTTCGGTTTGACAAACGCGTAGCTGCCTTTATGGATTTGATGAACCGAGTGTGTCAGCCCATGTTAGATAAATCAGTGACTGTGTTTATTGATGATATGTTTTCTAAGTTATGTTTAAGCTTAGAATAGTTATAACAAGCCTAGAACAGGTTAATATGATGATTAGGACTGAAAATAACTTGAAAACATGTTAAACAGGTTGTTCATGTGCCTACATAAGGCTCATGCGCCTGAAATTACCTTAGAAAAAGTTAAGTGTTGCCCATGTGCCCAAACAGGGCCATGCGCCTAGCCTTTTGCCTTAGAATATATTAAGTAAGGTCATGCCCCCAAACAAGGCCCATGCGCCTGAAAATGAGCCGTAGAAAGTTAAGTATATGGTGATGCGCCCTAATAGTGCCCATGCGCCTAACTTATTCCTCAGGAACCTAAGTGTAAACTTATGCGCTTGAATAGTTTATACGCCCAAGACTTAGTAGGAAAAAAGGATTAAGTGTAGGGCCATCCGCCTGAATAGTGTTGATGCGCCTAAGCAGGGCTCATGCACCTGCATAGTCCTCACGTATCCAGAACACTTAGAAATTTTCTGAGATTTTAAAGAAAAATAGAATGATTAGGGTTTGACCCTAGTTTGACTTTATGGCTTTAATTATTATTATTATGCATGATTATTATTTGTTCTTGTGTTCCATATTAACTATCATTATGTGACTTTACGTGGTGTGTTTATGATCGTATACGTAAAGTATTATCGTTAATAAAAGTGAAAGATTATTGATAAAGAAAATTGGAACATAAAGGAATGAATGAAAGTCTTGCAAGCAAATGAATATGAGGTGCACAATCATGTTGTCGTTAGCTCAACTGTATGCGGTTTAGCTAACCCGAAGGATGCATGCAGGGTCAGTCATAGAGACTGACAGGGACCCTTGTAGCATACCCTAAGTGACTGGGTCAGCTTAGTGCACAATGTTCGTGGTCTATTTATGGACCACATGCCCATAATCAGCTTCATGCACAATGTTCGGGGTATTGCACATTGGTTCGTAAGAAAGTGAAAGATAATGATAAAAGTATGAAATGAACGAATACGTACAGTAAAGGAATGAAAGAAAGTATTACCATGATGTATGTATGATGTGTGATCACAAACCAAAATAAAGAAAGAATTTTACAACAAATGATATTTTCATATATCTATACAAGGTATTTTAATAATTTTAAAACTAGAAGTCACTCAGCAACGCTGACTTTTATACATTTTTAGTTGGCAGGTGATAATGCTGAGGATGGTACGAGGGTGAAGGTACTCGTAGGGGCAAGACTAACATCCATTCATGTTTTGATTATATTGTTTTTTTGTAATTCATTTAAACAATATTTTGTGTAATTAATGAACAACGATGTATTGCTTAACAACAGTAATTAATAATAAAATGATTGGGCTTTTTTAACATAATTCCGCTGCAATGTTTTGTGAAATGTATAATATTATGTATGTTTAGTGTTGTGATTGACCAAATGTGAGTTTCCGGGGAATGGGGCCTTACAGGAACACATGATTGAAGATGAATTTACTGCTGCAAGCACAGAGTCTACAAATATCAAGCAATCTCACTTTGCTTTAATGGTTGAAACCTCCAGCACGTCACAGGTACGTACCCAAGATAACCTTTTTGATAAACATTCTTATGTAGAGTGTAATAAGTTTTGTGAAAACATAAACTTAAAATTTACTAAGTTGTTAGATGACAATGACAGTTTAGTAGATGACTTAAAACTATGCACAGAAGCTAACCGGGTGCTGAAACAAAATGAAAGCAACTTCAAAGAAAAGATTGATTTGTTAGGGAAGCAGCTTAGGGAAACTGAAGTTGTTGCTTTTAATCAAGCTAATGACATTAAATTCTATCTAACAACTATAGAGGAAATAAAGAAAGAAAAGACAATTCTTCAAGTTGAAATTGAATCTTTAAATCAGAAACTGCACAGCTTAGAAAGTTCCTCTCACATTGTTAAGAACTTAGTCAAAGAAAGAAATGGAGGGGAAGGGATTGGTTATCAAAAAGTGCCACCACCACATGCAATCCTTTTAAACATGAAATGAAGGCCTATAAATAATCACCCAATCAAGGATCATGTGGTGACCACTCCTCCAGTCAGTGATCCGGATACCACAGTTAAACCTGTGCAACCGGTTATCGACAAGAGTGCATCTACATCGGGCACTAAAGATGAGGTAATCATTGAGAATTAGGATGAAGAAGATGACCATACAATACCAGGTTTAGGTTCTAAACTGTCTGTTTCAAAACAAAAAATTTCTGAACGAAGAATTCATAAGACCATTCTTCATCAGAATCTCAATAAAACAGAAGAATGTATTAATCAAAATATGGAACCAATCAAATTTGTGAAAGAAGGTGAAAATCCTAAACTGGAGAAGAAAAAGACCAATCCCAAACCATATATTTCACCCCATAAATGATCTACCAGGATTGTCTAATGGAGATCCTGCTATGGATGTGGAGAAAGGGGACATATATCTCCTAATTGTCCTTACTATCAGACACCTAGACGGAGGGTTGAAAACTTTTATGAAAATAAACCGAAGTTTACAACATATCAATACACAAAACTGGTAGCACAGACAAGCCACTGGCAAAGCTATGATGGCTGAAGTCAAATGCAGTGATGAAAGTAAACCACAAGTTCAAACAATAAACCAATCATCTATTTATCACAAAAAATCATTACACAAAACTGGCACGTGGAAAGCCAAATCACCTAATGTGTCTAAGAGTAAGGATAAGATGACGGATATAGGTTCAAAAACTTCACAAGGACGTTGGTGGAATTTGTAATGTGTGATGCCTCTGGGAAACCCAAGCTCGTAAAGGCTTGGGTCCCACTCCTAAATTAATAATTTATATATTGTGCAAGTTGCCCGCTACAGCGCTATCACTAACACCTAAATTATTGATAGTGGGGCATCCAGGCACGTGAACATGAATCTTTCTCTCCTTTTCAATGTCAAACAAATCAAAGGGGGACATGTATCGTTTGCTGGAAATAAAGGAGGTTATATAACAACACAATGTGAAATGGGAAACGGGAAAGTGAACTTTGACAAAGTAAATCATGTTCAATAACTGGAGAACAACTTATTATCAGTTTCCCAAATATGTGACAAAAGATTTAAAGTGATGTTTGGTGATAAGAAGTGCTACATACTAAAGAAGGAGTATGCTATTCCTAAGGAGCAAATTTTAATGTCAGCTTCGAGATATAATGATCTGTATGTCTTGGACATGTCAAAGGATTCTACCACTGAATCTGCTACACGGTGCTTCTTGTCTAAGCTACAGAGAAAGAATCCATCTCGTGGCACCAGAGAATGGGACACATAAATCCGAGGAAGATGAATCACTTGGTTCAAAATGGTCTGGTTGGAGGAGTTACTATCAAAAATTTTTAGCTTTCAGATTTCTGTATCTCATGCAAGAAAGGTAAACAGACCAAGAAATCTCATAAATCTAAGAAAGTTCATTTAATTGAGATACCAATAGAGCTTCTGCACATGGATTTATATAGTCCTGTTAGTACTACAAGTATTGCAGGGGACTGGTACTTCTTTGTGGTAACCGATGATTACTCAAGGTTTTCATGGGTCATGTTTCTTAAGGCAAAATCAGATAATTATGAGTCATTCAAGGTTTTAGTTACTACACTAGAATCTCTGTATAAGTTAAAAGTGTGGGAGATACGTTCAGATAACGGCATAGAGTTTAAGAATCAGTGGATGGATACCTTTTGCCGAGAAAAGGGTACTGTTCATCAATTTTCTTCCGTTTATACTCCATAGATGAATAGAGTTGCTGAACGTAAAAATCAAAGCTTGATTGAAACTGCAAGAACTATGTTGGCAGATTCAAGCGTCATGGAAAAACTTGTTATGAGTTGCTATAAAAACATAAAGTGAATCTGGAGTATCTAGAACCGTTTGGAGCTCCATGTATGTTGTTGAAGAAAACTCAGATGGACAAGTTTAGTGAAAAGGCAGAGGAGCGCATTTTTCTTGTCTACAATATTCCTGACAAATGAGTTTACAACAACTCTACAGGTCAAGTTGAAGTGTGGTGCAATATGGATGTTCAACGATACACCATCCTTCCTGCAGGGAAAGGACCATCATCATTCTTTGATTATGATGGATTTTTCAAATCCTTTAATCTGCCTCCTGAATATTTTTAAGAAGAAATGATTACTCAAATGAAGTATGATGTTCTTAATACTCCTGATCTAACTTCCGGCTCTACAACACCAATCGATGGCGTTTTTGGGCCTTCGGGAACTGCCCAAGAAGTTAGTGACCACTCCTCAGCCGATGAGGAAGAGGTAAATGAAACTTCAAATAATGAGGAGCATGAGAACACCAATGAAAGTTCACTAGTGGGTGTAAATGATTCAGCAGAATCTTTAGGGACAAGTCAACTTATAGCCACAGAAGATGAACCAGTGATCACTAATTTGGAAAATGAAGTTGTTGTTCCTACAACTCCAGTAACAAGGATTAGTGTGAATCATCCCCCGAAAACATTATTGGGGATCTTCGCTCTAGGGTACAAACAAGAAATCAGCTTTACACTGCAGACTATGCAGCGGTGATGGAAAAGGGATATGTTCATGATGGGGCGTATAAATGTTTTTTTTTCTCAAATTGAGCTAAAGTATGCGAGTGATGCCTTGAAAGATGAGGGGTGGGTTAATGCAATGCAAGAAGAACTTCTACAATTCAATAAACTAGGTGTTTGGACACTAGTTGATAGAACAAAGGGTGCCAAAGTAATCAGATCAAAATGGGTTCTTCATTGTAAGAAATATAATCAGGGGGTAATAATCAGAAACAAAGCACGTTTAGTGGTTTAGGGATTTAGAGAAGTTGAAGTCATTGACTACAACAAAGTATTTGCACCAGTGGCTAGAATGGAAGCAATCAGTATCTTCTTAGCCTATGCATCCTACATGAAAATCAAGGTCTACCAACTAGATGTGAAGAGTGCTTTTCTTCGTGGGGATATCCATGAAATC